>MKGJ01000157.1:12044-31149 GCA_002018255.1 Bretziella fagacearum | reverse complement strand
CCCCCCCCTCATCTCCCATCCGACTAGACATACCTCTTCTCCCTCTTCCCCTCCGCCCCCTCCGCCCACCATGTCCTACTTCTTCCAAACTCCCGTCGACATCGACATCGTCCTCCAGGATGCCGACTCCCGCCACATGGTCGACGTCCGCCTGGACAAAAACCGCCGCGAAAAAGCCCCGCTATACATGGACGGCGAAGGTGTCAAAGGGTCGGTGACAGTTCGGCCCAAAGATGGGAAGCGCCTAGAACACACGGGGATCAAGGTACAATTTATCGGGACAATTGGTAAGTGATCTCCTTCTGTCTCTCTTCTACCTTATCTCTTAAAGAGACTTACCAAGACCGAAACACACGCTGACCATTCTTTTTCCGTTTTTTGTTTCTTATAAGAAATGTTCTACGATCGTGGAAATCACTACGAATTCCTCTCCCTCGTCCAAGAACTCGCCGCCCCCGGCGAACTCCAACATCCCAAAACCTTTGACTTCAACTTCCGCAACGTTGAAAAACAATACGAATCATACAATGGCATCAACGTCAAACTGCGCTACTTTGTCCGCGTCACCGTCTCCCGCCGCATGGCCGACGTCATCCGCGAAAAGGACATTTGGGTCTACAGCTACAGCCTGCCGCCCGAGATGAACAGCAGTATCAAGATGGACGTCGGTATTGAAGATTGCCTGCATATCGAGTTTGAATACTCCAAGAGCAAGTATCATTTGAAGGATGTCATTGTCGGGAGGATTTACTTTTTGTTGGTACGGTTGAAGATTAAGCATATGGAGCTATCTATTATCCGCCGGGAAATCACCGGTGCAGCCCCCAACCAATACAACGAAAGTGAAACTCTAGTCCGCTTCGAGGTACGTCCAATCTGTCTTCTCATCCCCAACCCCATACTGACATCCCCCTTCCCAGATCATGGACGGCTCCCCCTCCCGCGGCGAAACAATCCCCATCCGTCTCTTCCTTGGTGGCTTCGACCTCACCCCCACCTTCCGCGACGTCAACAAGAAATTCTCCACCCGCTACTACCTCAGCCTCGTCCTCATCGACGAAGACGCCCGCCGCTACTTTAAGCAGTCTGAAATCACCTTGTACCGCCAGGCTCCCGAGAGCGTGGTGCCCAATGTCATTGAGGCGCCGCCGCAGCCGACGGAACAGAGGGTGGCGGCTTTGGCGGCTGCGGCGGCGCAGGGTTGAATCAAGGGAGAAGAGAAGGAGAAAGATACCATTATTGAGGAAATGAATAACGCGGCGGAAAGGTTTGTTTTTCATGTTGTTTAGTTTGTCATTGTCGCCGTATTTTCTTAATAATCCTCTTTTTGTTGATAAACTTTTAAAGTCAAATTATTCATCTTCATATTACAAAGAATCCAGAACTAAAGAAATACCAAGTCATCAAAAATCCAAAATTTTACAATTCAAAAAAAAAAAAAAAACTCCAAATGCAATCATGTTTCCCAATACAATCTCTAACCCTTTCTTCTCTTCTCTCCTTCACCTCCCCGTCTACAACTCCATCGCATCCCCTTCCTCAAACCTAAACTCATTATTCTGAATCGCCGCAATCCGATCCAACTCCGCCTGATACATCTTCCTCACATCCCCCAAAGTAACCACCGTCCGCTTCGGCTCCCCCACAACCACAGCCGTCCGCCCATCCAAACTCGCCGGCAACTCCTCCGAGAAAATCCACGCCTGCTTCGCCTCCACACAACTCAACGCATTGATCAATAGCAAAAACTGCCGTGTAACCGGCGTATCCGCACTCTCATCACCTAGTAACCGGTCTGCCTCGCCCGAACGCTGGAGTTTGTGAATGCGGTCAAGCAGGACCGAGGCCGCACCGCGGAAGTCATCGTGGCGGATGCGCCAGGCGTAGAGGACTTGGTGGTAGGGTGGGCCCGTCAGCACGTCCAGGGTGCCGCGGCATTTGGCCGAGAGGATGTCGTCGACGGCTGCTACAAGGCCGGGGAACGGCAGGGACACGAGTTCCGAAGAATGGGCCGTCTCGGACATGCGTTCGACGAGACGGGCAAGGCAGGCACAGCCGAGGGAACCGTTGAGGGGAGCAAGAGAGAGGAGGGCGCCATGGGCGACGTCGAAGCGGGAAAGAAGAAGGGAGGCGTTGAATTGGCGCGAGAGCATCTCGGTGCGGAGAGCAATACTGTCGGGGGTGTTGGCGTAAGAGAAGGCGAGGGCAAGCTGGGCGAATTCGAGAACGTAGCTGTAGGCCTTGGACCTCTCAAAGAGGCTGACAAGGTGGTGGTAGTACTTGGCTAGGCCGTGGCCCAGCAGATTACTGTCGGTATCAGCGAGCATAGGGGCGTTGAGGCGCACAACCTCGGCATCTTCAGCACCTGTAATCAACGTTAGCAACACTTGTCTTGCAACATCAGGATTCTTTTGCAAGATAAATCTTACTCATGCCAACAGCCGCCTTGCGCAACAGTTGCGCCGCAGTAGCAAAGTCCTTGATCGCAAGATAAGTCCGGCCCAGGACATAAACCGCAAATGGCTCCCTATCACTGAATGCCGCAAGCTCCAACGCCATATCCGGCCGGTCATCCTGAATCAACCGCATTTGAACCAACGGCACTGAAATCAACATTGCACTATCAGGAGCACACAAAGCCGCCGCAATCTCGGTCAGGCTGATACCCAATGGCTCGCGATTGAGTGTCGACACACCAAACTCACTCGAAAAGTAAGCCTCAAGTACAGTCGCAGCATGCAAATTCTCTGACGCCCGAGGATCATCGACTTCGGCATGCGGCTGCGGTACCATCATCTCAAACTGTGTGAGCCACCGAAGCAACGACAATCGGCGCAAGACATCTACCATCTTGGAGTATACCGGACCAACACTGACGCGCTGGTGTAGGGCATCCTCCTCCTTCTCCCACTCAAACTCCATATGCACCAACAGAATCAACTGCGTGAAAAACACCATCCAAAAATTATCAATGTTGTCCTGCACCACATTAATCATCAACTTGCGGCCCAAAGCCGACAGCGGGAAGCGTAGTGGTACGCTATGGGCCTTGGAGGCCAGAATATGCGTAAAGATGTTGTTGTACACGTCGTTGGTGACACCCGAGAAATTTCTGCCCAGTTTCTCAACGACCGGCGCACAATCTTCTTCGGCGATGCCACGCCAGAAGGCCGCCTTTTCGTAGAATTGCTGGATACGGTCGGTCTCACTCTTGGTTGTTTCTTCGTAAAGCTCTGACCGCATCACTGTGTTGCACGTCTGGAGCACTGTATCAGGGAAACCGCCAACAAAGTCCATCGCCGTTGTCAACAGGTTCAGAGTCGCCGAATCCTCCTCCGTCAGCGGGACATTGTTCCCGTTCCAATACATGCGTTCAAAGTCATTACACTCGCGCACAGCCGAAACGTAGTCTGCGCATACAATCCACGCCATGTCACACTGACTATCGTAGACAAGCGACAACGCATCACCACGCTGCTTATCCAACTCTGTCACCAACCGGTAGAAGCGCTTCCACTGAGTATCAGCCGCCGTACGGAATTGCTCATAATCCATGCCACCTTCAGATCCCCGCTCCAGTGCAGCCGTTGAGCTGACTACTGATGCAATGCTCTCAGCCAGATTTCGCGACTTTTGCTGAACTAGGCCAGTACCAATACTGCGCTCGTAAATAGCAAGCGCAGTCTCTAGCGTGGCTCTGGTGAAGCGACCAGGCCGCAAGAGAAGCTGTAGCCACTCCTCGGCAGGATCTTTGGCATCACACGGTCCTGCGCGGGACGCAGTAGTAGGTAGAGCGCCTCCACGCACAAGTTCCCAGGCTGTCCATGTTTTGGGTAAATCTTGGATCATGGACTGGTGGCGCATCACACGGTAAGTCATGTTGTTTTTCCACAGAACCCAGATATCAAACGCCTCGTTGTCCTGTTGTCCAATGGCAAAGTCGGCCATAGTCCATGTATCTGAGAGCGAGGGAGAGATTGCTTGCAGGGTATCCTTGGGGAATGTGTCTTTGATAATCACTGAACCGTCTTCAAGAGTCGAAATCTTCCAAATCTTGAACTCACCGGCCCCAGTAGGCGAATACACCGTCACAAGGCCACGACCATCGGTGAGGTTCAGAACCCGTACAAGGTTCGTGAGGTTTGGGTCAATAGTCCACCGTTTTTCCTTTTCCTGGGAATCTTGTTCATAATTCAGCATATCAACAGTCTGCAGAATCAGTCCTGTTTGTGGGTTCCACACACGCAACCGGTGATCAATCGAAATGGTGAAGAGGTATTCGCGCGACGTGCCAAGAGTTGATGTTTGCGCATCAATGACGGTACTGAGGTCGAGGTTCCACTTGCCAAACTTGGCCGTGTTTGTTCTACTAAAAAAGCTACGGACACCATAGTTCCAGTTCTGTGCATTGGTCATGGATTCGCTGTAGTAAGGGTGCTCTAATACAGACATGGACGAGTTAGTATTGCGTTGTTCCTGGTCTCTTTGATATTCATAGCCATTGATAATCCCTACCGTTTCCCTTCCTTCTGTCCAATCTCAAAACACCGCCATCGTTCAGGGCCAACAGGATCTGCTCGGCGCTGACAGCCATCATGCGATGCACCAGCTTCCCAGGGAGCCCAGTCGGCGAGTACGACTTGCACAAATCACCAATGGCCGGCTCCAGCGATGCCCTTCTTCGGAAGATGTCTGGCCGCAGCGAGAACGTATGCAGGCAGTTAGCCTGGTCCAACACGAAAACCGACAACGCATCAAAGTCAGCCGGGTCGGAGAGTGCCACACAGTTGGAAGCAATAGGTGTGTTAAAGATAAAGTTCAGCACCAGCGTAGCATCGCCGACATTCCCTGGAACCGCAATATCCACCGTCCGAAGGCTCAGCACCGTGTTATTCTCCAGTAGCCGCCACAGGAACCCGCGGGGCGTCTCATGGTGCTTGCGGTAGTAGATGGAGGCGGCCTTGGCGAGATTCTTGGTCGCAAAGACGGTCTCGGCTTCAACGTCGCGGGTTTCGGTAGGTCGTTGGGAGAATGAGCTCGTTAGACTGTTGCTGGGGTTTGCGGAGGCGACCCGGATGTTGACGACATTGGCCACCGAGGACGATTCGAGATTGAGGCGCGTCTCGACAAAAGCATACTGAAACTCGCCCGCGT
Organism: Bretziella fagacearum; assembly: GCA_002018255.1. NCBI lineage: Eukaryota > Fungi > Ascomycota > Sordariomycetes > Microascales > Ceratocystidaceae > Bretziella > Bretziella fagacearum. The sequence goes on along the minus strand of MKGJ01000157.1, from coordinate 25,995 downwards.
CCATTTTTCGAGCAAGGCGTCGGTAGTCAGTCTGTAGAAAAGAGAGAGGGATTGCAATATAGTAGTAACCAATGGCGATTTTAGAAGGGCGAGATTAGTGCAGCTGAAGAAAAAAAAAGAAATAGACGGTCGCTCTGTCGAATTGCGCTCCGTAAAAAGGAAGAGAGGGAAAAAAAAAATGAAAAAATGAAAAAAAAAAAAATGAAAGACTGCGGTCGGATTGAGTGATTGGCGGGTTGCTCGATTGCTTGATTGTTTTGCCCTTTGCTTTGGTGGTGATGTTTGGACAAGGCTACGGAACCTGGGCTTTTCTTTATTTTTCTTTATTGTTTTGTGCAAGGTCCACACTAACCCTAATTAGGAAATCAGCTCTTAAACCCGGCAACGAACGCCGTGCCTTTGTCAACAGAGATTGATTATTAATATTTAGAAGATAATTTCACCACCACCAAAAAGATGTAGCGTGTAATGGCTGTTCGACTATCGCGATGTCACGTGACATCATTCTTGGCATGCACAATGCTCAAAGGAGAGAGACAAAAACAAATTTGATCAATATGTTAAAAGGTATCATTAAAATATTTACATAGTGTGAAGATCAATCAAAGCATCTTGTGAGGTGCAATCGTCTCCGTCTCGACATGACATGAAATGTAACAAAAACCGTAGCAAAGGCTCCAAGCCTGGAAAAAAAAAAAGAAAGAAAAAAGAAAATGCAAACGCCAGGCTCGTAATCCCCATGAAACATCAACTCTCTTCACCAATTCTCCAAGTTTCTCTGTCTCTGGCTGTATTCATCAACGAGCGTCCCCCTGCCCGACTGCCTTGAGTTAGTCCTTCTCCAAGTCCTTGGGAGCAGGATCACCAATACCATCCTCCCCGATAGCAAAAAGACAATCACTCTCAGGCAGACACGGCGAATCGTAAATCTTGGCAATACGCGTCTCGCCACGACCCTTCTTCAGACTAATACGTGTAGTACTGGCGTGAGCAATAATGTTACCACCAATAGGCTTCTTCGGGTCCGGATTGAACATGGCACTCGGTCCACCGTCCACCTGTGCCACCACCTGATTCGTGATAACCACCGCAATACCAAACTCATCCGCCAGTCTTTGCAACGTCCGCATAAACCTCGCCAAATGCGTCTGTCGCGACGACAACTCACCACGACCCGCAAAATCCGTCCGGTACAGCGACGTCGCCGAGTCTACTATCAACAACGAAAACCGCGTCTCGCACATCATCGCCGACGCCTGGTTCAGCAGCTGCAGCTGGTGGTCCGAATTGTACGCACGTGCATACGCCACGTTGTCAAGGACTTCCTCCCCCGAGAGACCGTAGCGGTTGGCGACGGCGAGGAGACGAACGGGCCGAAAGGTACCTTCGGTGTCAATGTACATGCACTTGCCTTCACCGCCACCCATATCAAAGGGAAGTTGACAGGTGACAGCAAGGGTATGGCAAATTTGTGACTTTCCGGTACGAAATTCGCCAAATAGTTCGGTGACGGAACCGGTTTCAACGCCACCGGCAAGCATAGTGTCGAGGTTTTTGGAACCTGTGGTGATGGAAATAAGTTCACTACGGCGTTGGTGCATCTCTGTAGCGGTAGTGAAACCCATGGGGACTAGCTTTGAGGCTATTGTTGCACCATTTGTTAGTCGTTACTCGCTGGTGGGGTACGGAGTGCGGGGTATCACATAAGAAGTCACTACTTACCCTCAGCCAGGATCTTGGCGGCCTTTTGCTCCGAAATTCCCTTGATCTGTTCCAACATGCGGCGCGGAGTATAGGCCACCGACTCAACCGTATTGTATCCACCATCGACAACCAGCTGGATGTCACGCTTGGTGAGACCGGCGATACCCTTAAGAGAAAGGAGTTAGCAGGTGTGCACTGGTATCTGGGGTTTGCGAATAGACTCACTTCAAGAGCCGACAGGGGCGTCGGGGCACCAGGGCCCGTCATGCTCATGTCCTCGCCAGTAGCGGACCCATCATACTCTTCACTCATTATTTGAGGCCTTTGGTGATGAGAGTAGGTGATGTGTGTGTGTGTGTGTGTGTGTGTGTGTGTGTGTCAAACTAGGGTTGGAGGTGTGTAAACGAAAAAAGAGAAGAAACGTGGTTTTCAAAAAAGAAGAATTTTGCACCTTGGTTTTTCCTTCTTCTTTTTTCAATTTTTTTCTTTTTCACTTTTTGTGCGCGTGGAGCAAAGCTACAGAGTTTTATATCGCTCTTGCCACATTCATGAGCAACTTCCGGATGTGAATAGGCTGCTGGGGGGTTTTCCTACAATAGTGTGTCATGAAGATCAAGAATTAGGAAAGCGCGTCTTATCACGCAGGGCAGAGCAGGCAGAAACGCCTAATCACATGATGTGATTTTAAATACATTAACCCTGGTTGAGATTAGGGTTTTGTGCTAGATGTTGTACCTCGCTAGTATCCAACTAACAAGGCTGATATCACTAGATACTCCAAGTACTAGTAAGCTCTGTATGGTTATGGATAGGACTGGTTTAAGAGACTAAGTAGATCAGTATCAAATCCCCCACAACGCCCAAGTTGGTAACATTTCCACACCTGGAGCATTGATGGCACTAGTGGCAATATTATGATGACCAGTGACTCGTACAAACAGATATATCTCTCTGTGATCCCATTTTATCAACCATTCCAATTCAATTTGACCAAATCACTGAGGTCTATACATGGGTGCCTGTTCTTTTCCTGATTGGGTATCTTACACCCACAATACTATCATCATTATCCAAACCATTTACCTGAGTGACTACTTTATGATATCCGCCGTAGCCTCGTCGATAGCCTTGTGTGGTATCTAGTCACTATCGAGACAGTACCAGCTGAATTAGGAAGTAGTCCTCCAGCAAGGCTAATGGATTTGGTTAAAGCTGGAAATACTAGTGAAAAAGTTCATTGAATTAAGGCTATGATCTTAAACTATGTGATAGTTGTTATAGGTGATGCTAATGCATCTTTAGCGAATGTTATTGGCAATATCAACTTTTATGTGAGGCCAACAACATAGTGGATCATAGGAACGCCCCTTGTCTTCATATGACTGACTTCATATGAATTCCACACTAGATCAAAAGATGTCGATTTGGTAGTTTGTGTCCTTTTGAGCTCCTCGCCACTGGCGTCAACTGAGCTTAGTAAAACTTGCCTTGACTTGAGATTTGCCACCTTCAACAACAAACACTCACTAGCGTAATTGGTGTAGTGGTAACATCAATCGTTGCCATCCGGTATATGATTTTGATTAGCCCTGGGTTCGATTCCCAGATTACACACTTTTTTTTGTTCGCAATTCACACAGTCATTTAGCCCTTTGGCTCTTCTTTTTATATCAAATTGTATTATAACTATCAAACACCCCCCCCCCCAAAAAAAAAAAAGCAAAACTAAGCAATCAATAAAACATCGAATGCTATGCAAAGTAAAACCCCCTAATGTGTCCTTTCATCCATCTCAAAACTTCAATCCCTCAATCCCCTTAAAAGATAATCACCCGGCGCGACTCCATCCGAGCCTTGGGAACCACAACTGTCAAAACACCATCCTCCAAAGAAGCCTGAACATCCTGCTGTCTAATCAATCTCGGAAACTCAAAAGTCCGCGAAAACTCCCCAATGCTTCTCTCCTGCACCCAGTACTTGACCTGTTCCTGCTCCCGCTGTCTCCGTCTCGCGACCTCTCTCTCCTTCTCCGCAGCAGCTGCCCGTTCCGCTGCTTCCCATTCCGCCTTCTCCTTGGCGGCCTTTTCTGCAGCAGCCTTGGCTTCGGCTTTGGCTTCGGCTTTGGCTTCGACCTTGGCAGCCTTGGCGGCGGCGGCGGATGCGGCTGAGGAGTGAGAGGGGGTGCTAGACATGGAGGTTACGGAGAAGCGGTCGGCCTCATCAGGGGAGTCCTCAACGGTGGGCTGGTACTTGTGGGAGGCGGTGTCGCTGTGCTTGTCGGTTTCTTCAGTAGGCTTCTCTGTGGTCTGGGTGGGCTTCTCAGATGCTTCGGTAGGCTTCTCGCTAGAGTCAACTTCCATGGGTTCAGCAGTTTCAGCGGGAGCCTGGGTAGGAGTCTCAGTAGTAGGCTCAACAGGCTTCTCTTCCAACTTCTTGGCCTCTTGAGTCTGAGATTCAGTCTGGGCCGGAACCCCACGAGAGTAGTTCCGCTCAATACGTCCCCGAATCACCAAAGTCTGTGGATCGGCAAACTCAATCTCCACATTATTCTTGCTTAGACCCGCAAGTTCCCCGTGAAGGTGGTAGGCGTCGGCAGTCTCGCGGACGTCAAACTTGGGCTGGAAGGTGGGAGTGGGCTTGCAGGCGGCGAAGATGGAGGCCGGGCGGTAGCAGGTAGGGGAGGACGAGCGGTTGGAGGGGGCCATGTAGGCGGAGAGGGGGTGAGAGGAGGTGATGGCCGAGGAGGGCCGGTGGAAAGAGGGGCCGTCAAAGAGGTTGAGGAAGGGGCCGAAGTTGTCGGTGGTGGTGGTCAAGTGAGGAGCGAAGAAAGCCATTTTGATTGATTTGGTTGGTTGGTTGTTGTGAAAAGATGTAAAGAGGTTTTGTGAATGAAGAAGTATCAAAGATGTGATAGAAAAAAGTATTCAAAAGTATAAGTGATCCGAGTGATCTAAGAGTTGTTTGTTGTTGTAGATGTGAGATTGTTGTATTCTTGTTGTTGTTGATGATGAAGAGAGAAACTTCAAGTCCTCCAAGACCTCGAGAATCCATCTCCGTCTTATACTCATTGTGGCTTCCATCTAGCATCTTCGAGCACATTGTCGATAGTCATTGTTGCCTTCCAAGATTGGAAATGTGCCCACAGCTTAGTAATGCATTCTGGCGCCTGGTCGAAGCTTCGCGATGCGTCTCGATTTGGCATGGGGGGGCACTTACACTAAGCTGGCTCTTGCCCGAATTGGCTAGAATCTCTTAGAAAGGTCAAATAGGTTTCCACAAGGTTCTAGAAATCACGCAGAAGTTAACCCCTGTTTGTGTCAACCCTAAACCAGAACCCTTGTATGTACTAAACCCTACTAGATGCTTCCAATTTAACCAAGACGAAACCTACAACAAAAAAAAACAATATGACGTAGAAAAAAAGAGTCTATGAGACTTAACTAGTATGAATAATGTAGTCTATATTGCAACTATTACGCTTAACCCGACGCCTAAAATGAAACAAAAAACGCCAAAAAACGCCATATATACCGTAGCAGTCATAAACCATAACTCCACCAATCTATCCCCTCATAGCCCCAAAATCCAATCGTCTCGCCACCTTGGCCCCCCGATTCTCCTCATCATCATCCCCCACCGTCCCCGGTCTCCTCTTCAAATCTGCTACCGTAGTCTGCGGCTCCACTGCCTTCCTCGGCAAATCCTGCCTCGGTGTCGGCTGCGGCTCCGCACTCCACCACTCATGCTGCAGCATCCCAAGTGCCGTAATCCGCTTCTTCGGATCAAGGATTAACGTCTTCATCAACAAATCGACACCCGCACCACCGACCGTACCAAAGCGACTCTGAAAGTATTCACGGGGTTTCAACGGATAGTTCTCGGCCGGGATGCAGTGGTACTCTTTCTGTCGGGAAACTCCGGGCCAATTTTCTTCGGTGGGGGTTCCAAGTTCTCGGCAGATGAGTTCGATTTGGTGAATTTCGGTATCTCCGGGAAGATACGGGGCACGGAGGATCAGCTCGGCAAACACGCAGCCGACACTCCAAATATCAGCGGCCCCACTGTAGTGGCGTACGGCAAACAAAAGCTCGGGCGGCCGGTACCAGCGAGTAATGACCTGGCAGGTCATGATTTGATGGGGATCAGCAAAGGCGCGAGCGAGACCGAAATCGGCAAGTTTGATTTCTCCGTCTGCGGAAATTAACAAGTTGTTGGGCTTGATATCTCGGTGGAGGACAAAGTTCTCATGGCAGAACCAGATGGCGCGTGTGAGCATGCCCATCCAGGCTTTGATGTCGCCGGCACCGTAGCGTACTGCGTTTGTGTCACGGATGAGCATTTCGAGATCGCCGAGGGGGAGGAATTCAAGGACGAGGTTGAGGTTTTGGTCTTTGGAAGAGAAGACGGAGAGTAAAGAGATGATGTTGGGATGCTTGAGTTCCTGGAGGAACTTGATTTCACGGACGGCATCGGGTTGTAGACCATCAATGTACTCCTTTTGAACTTTAATCTTCTTAATGGCAACCTTTTGCGTCGGGTCACTTCTCAAGTGGCCCAAAAAGACAACGGCGTAGGTACCCTCACCCAGACGTTTTCCCTTGGTGTACTTTTTCTTCTCAATCTCATTAATCTGCTCCGAGAGATCCAACGGTAGCACCGGCTGAGTTGCAAGGCCAGTGACTGGAGCTGAAGTGGCAGCTTGATCGGATATAGGATTCGGGGTTGCATTAGAGGAGGACAGACGGCCGGGGCTGGCGAGTTGGAAATGTTTGGCGGGGGAACGGAGGGGGGAACGGAGGAAAGAGGCTCCGAGGACCGAAGTGGGCCGGGCGACGAGGGGTGAACCAGTCATGGTGAATAAAGGCCCTTGGGGAGCACGGAAACCCAAGTTGAACATTAACAGATGGGTATTTGGAGGGGTGATTGAATCGTAGTTGACAATTTGTGTATGGGGTTGGTGATGCATCTTCAGCCTTGCCTATAGTAGCCTTGTGTGGGGAATTTGAGACTGTGGCGTATGCTCAAGACGTGGCGTTAACCCGAAGAGTGGGTGGCGTTACTACCGACCGTAACCCACAATTCTTTCGCTAATTGTAACCCGATTAAGTACGTAAGACGTTGTGAATTTGCTCATTATATCAACCGTTCCCTGATAAGCGAACACTCTGATCATGGTAAGCCATGTGATGATATCAACTTCAACGTTGGACGGCTAGTATTTGTGTCACGTTCACGCAATGTAAGATCTATGAACATCTTATGGGCATAGTTGACCGGACAGTATATCTGAGATAAAAATTACACCAGTACAGATCCTAGGATATTTGAAGGACAGGCTGGGACTTCGGGGTCCTTGCTGGTATACTTGACCGAGACATGTCTGGGCATGTCTAGGTCTAGGAGAGGGAGCGGCGACTTTACTATGGAGGACAGTGGTTCTGTTCACAGATGTGATAAAAATGGTGACAGGACAGTAACATCAAGAGGGGGCGTATAGCTTCAATGATAATCTCTATTCAAGGCATGTCTTGGGTGACTCACAAATACAACATATTGATCTGCCTCGGGGACCCTCCTTCTAGAATCTACTAACCGGATGTCGGACAATGGAACTGAGTTTACCTTTTGCTTGCTGGCTATGCCTTTGTCTAAAGTCTCCGGAATAACTCTCCAGCTGGCAAACCAGGATTTCCAAACCAAGTATATAGCTTGCAGAGGGACAAAAGGTCACATCGTGGGAATATGGCGGTGAATATGGGTCTCATTGCGGAGCATGTAGTTTTAATGGAGTGATTGTTTATCGTTGCTCAGTTCTTCTTCATGGCAAACCGTTTTGCTAAAGCCCTAAGATACTCTCTAGTCAATGAGTAAAATGGTCATGATAGTGAGGTCCCTCTAAGCCACTTTGAGGTTTCCCTCCCCGGCTCCTGAAACTTGTCCTCCACAAGTCCAGAACCGCGATGATATCAGCACGCATTTCAATGGTGGGTTCTCCAATGCCTTCAGCTGGCTTGGCCGGTGGACCCTGGAGCCACTTGAAGATAGTGAGATTCTGATTGGTTGGTAAAGAATAGCCGTTGACGGGGATTTGCCTGCTGGGGAATAGCGGCATAGGAGCATGGGAGGGTAGTGGATCCTGGCGAGAGAGGGAGGAGGGGGAAAAGAGGGGGGGGTGGTTGAGGTTGCTAAGAGGCAGGAGATTGAAGGAACTTGTCAACTAATACTGTGATAGGAGGATGGATCAAACGGTGGTGAAGACGGTGTAGAGTAAAGTCAATGTCTCGCATATGGGAACGATGACGTACCGAGAAAGGGCCCTTGGGGAACGTTTTCCTATCTAGGATACCGACAAATGTGCCACCGCAGTAAGTCACAGGCACATGCCCAAATGTGATTCTACTATGTACTAATAATTTCTATGGGGCTGCAGGTGAGAATGCGTGGAGCCAGTCTCTGTAGCGGATATAGCCGTGGCTTAAAGACATTGTGTATGTGATGGCGGAACTATGGAGTATGGAGTACAGGTGTATCTATCTATGTTAAGTAGAAAGGAACTGGAGGACGTGATTTCAACACTTGAATTTACTGTTCAACATGATAATCTACTCATACTGATACTTGGTACTAAATAACCAGCATAAGTAAAAAAGAAAAAGAAAAGAAAAAGAAAGCTCTTAGCTGAAGTGTAAAGGAGCGGATGGACAGAAGCTGATGCACAGTACTTTGAAACTCGGGATCCAAATGGGGATGAGACAGCCTAATTGCTAGCCTATAGTAGCCACAGACGTTCTGCATTCAAAATATTATACAAGTAGCATCGCACCTACATGAATCCCGCAGGCCGCTCATCAACTTGCAGATACTGATTTCAGCACTGACAGCAGTTGCTGAGAGCCCGTATATAGAAAACCTAGTTTGTTTCCAACTGCCGCACAAATGAAACAGTCGGCCGTGAATTAAACACCGGGAAATCGGGTACTGAAATGGGCCTTTAAGTGGTAGTTTGACTCATCATATTCACCAAGTTTGGTCCCCAGAGGAAGGCTGTCGGAACTCTACGGTAATATATGACCCTGCGTTGGAGCCTCATCGTGTGGTCAGACCAGGAACATGTAGGATCCACAAGGGCTGGCCAGTGCAACGATGGAAACTAACATGTCATCTTTGCTTGGCTGGTGATCTGACTGACGGACAAGAAACTATTGTTGTTGACCGAGATCCGGTTTTCATAAGAGACATACATCAACGCCTAGCCTTGGAAACATTGTCTATCTAACATTATCATGGAGTTATTAGAGTTTGCTAAGTCTCGAGCCTTTGTCTTACTAATCAATTTCCTTCTTTGGAAGAACGTAGTTGTGGTTAGAAGCAGGATAAAAATCTTTGATGTGATTGGTCCATCTGTACCTTCCCGATTGTTGAACTTCACGATGTCGATCAGAAAGAGTAGTTACTCATAGACGAACGCACAAAATTTAATTTCTAAAAAAACAAAATTGTGCGTCTGCCATTCAAAAAAAAAAATTTCAATTTTTTTTCAATTCTTCAGCCTTGTCCCCAAGATCATCACCATGACACATGATTTCACCTGAAAACACAAAACTCCCTTTAATCATAACATTTTCAACCTTTATCAAACAAACTTCCTCACTTACACGACAAAATCAAAACAACAACCCAAGAACCCTTGTTCGAGCCTGCACCCTACGCGCGCGCCAGCCTGGTTCGGCTCAGCCCAGCCCACATGGTCAAGGGGGGGGGGGGGGGGGGCTAGACTGTAGACTGAACGGTTCGCCCGTGCTCTGTTGCTTTTGAGGTCCTTGCGTAGGTACTTTGACGAGACGTTTCTACCATGTCGAAATTTCTTAGGACCCCCAATAATGAACAAACGTTGGCTATATCGGCGATCAGACTCCCGGTTGCTTTTTCTCACTGGTCTGACCCATGAAAGTAAGTCCATATGCAAAGGTCTTCTGTTACCTCGTCGATATAAGGAATCTATAAGGTACACATAACGCTGTTTGTTCATTAAGGCAGCCAAACCTGGCCCATGTATCTGCTTACATTATTTCCAACTCTAATGTTCACGGGTGCTGTTAACTATTCCGGAATCTCGTGTATTCTCTTGGCATCAGGTTTACTCGGCTACCCTGCTCATATCGCTCACGATAACCTCGCTCACATGCACCTAATAAACAAGAATGGAACGACAATAGAGTTAACCAACCACAGACTAACCGGGGTGTAGTTTATTACTGCCATATTCAAACGACCGAGCCCCACCCCGTGCCTGCGGTCCGAGGCGGCCTTGCATGTGTGATCACCCACATCAGCAGCCCTTGTATGTTTTGTCTTATATTGGATAACTCCCCCCCCCTATCGTGTCTGACTCTCCCGAGTACACAATACTTGCTCGACCATTACTATCGGCTCTTTTCTATTCCCCAGGGGTCCTAGTTATTTGTCCATCAGACAGACGGACGGACAGACAAATTTAAATGCAGATTTAATTTCTGCACCCACACCCATCTGTCACATCATGTCGTCATCTTTAGCTTCATCCGTGTTGGCTACGCCGAAGCTAAGTTCGGCTTGCCATAATACTGATGCTGATGTTTTTCAGCACTGCGTTTGGCTTTCTAAATGATACGATGAGTACTATGACGAAAGATCAGCGTAGAGCTGCTTCACAGAGTGACCGATCAGTACCGCTTGGACTTTTTGGGAACTTATTCTTGCCTAGAGTTTCTGCATCATGACCATGTTTCTCGCTACTGGGAAGAGGCCGCAGCATCATACTTGTTCATGGTAAATCCAAGCTGCAGCAAGCTTGATCCCTGGACCGCTGAATGGTCGGTAGTCATGCAAGTGAATAGCACAACAACAGCACTAAGTGTATATGCTGGCCCTGAGATCAACAGGGTTTCTACCTGTTATCCTGGGTCAAGTCTAGGTCAATATGTTTTGGAAGCTTTTCTCTTTTTCATTTCCTCTTGACCCCTCTTTCTGCGTCATCCTTGGCATAGAATGGCTGCTGACGGGTTATCTGAGCCTGTCTCTTTAACCCATTTGACCAATGGACTGAATCCTGTGGCACGGCAAAGACGGCTTCTGATGTCCGACAGAAGGCAAAGACATTGCAGGTGTTTGTAGGTGTTTGTAGGTGTTTGTGATGATACTGCCACTGACTTTTTCTGATGCCCAAGTGCCCAAAGTCCAGGCAGCGCAGATTGTATTTAGCGCTTTCTGTCACCAACTAAAGTATCTTGTTACGGAACAGAAAAGCCCCATATTCTGCTAGTATCTGATCTGTTCCTGTGGTGGGATGCAGGTCTGAGGTCCAACTGAAGCGATGTGACAGACCAAGATAGTTACCAGGTGAAAGTCTCTTTTTAACTTTTCTTTTGATGCTCTGCAACCTAATTCTCAGTACACAAACACTATTGATAGTGCCAGACCGGAATCGAATAGATCGAGACAATGTCCAATACCCCGAACCGAATCAGAGCTCCCTGACGTCCCTCGAAAGCCAAGGCGACAACACTGTATGAAGCCCTGGCAAGTTTTAAACTTGTATTTGGCAATGAAAGACCACGCCCACACAAGTCTTGTATATTCTTTCATGAGACGCCCCTCTTCACCGTGGCATTATCCACAGGTGTGGTGTTTTGTCGAGGTAGCATTGCTTGATTATGTGCAGCAAGAAAGCATTAGCGTGACAAATGAGGCCGCAAGGAATGGGGCGCTCTCTGGGTTCTGGGTTAACACATTCTCTGGTTGTTCCTAGTATAGGAATTTGGGCTAATGAAGTTTGTGGGTTTCCCATTGCTGTTCATGCTCAGGCTTGTGGCATGATAATCCCAGTCGACTGGACGAAGTGAGTACACAGAGTTTGGCTTTGTCGAACATACTTTGGATCAATACACAAGTCCCAAGTTGACTATGGCTTGGTATATTGATTCTTTGATCGTCTCTGTTTGCTAGTTTGCTAGCGTTGTAAGTCCCCGAATCATATCAGCTATCTTTTATTGTTTTCTGCTGCATTGACAAATTGTACTTACATATGACATGCAGTGGAATTTCACAAATATGCACAATTTGCACTTTTTTTTTTTTTTTGGTATTTGTTCGGTTGGTTGGTCTAGAAGTTGTTAATTCTTCATCTTGATCATTCGTTTCACTCATGGAACGTACAACACACGGCATCCGCCTCAATAACCAATTTTGATACACTGGGTTGCCTCTTTTCTCAGCTACTTGTGTATGCCAGGAGGACTGGGCTAAATAAGTACCTCTTTACCACCGGACCTGTTATACGCACGATCAAAACACAAATCAGAAGACGTTCCTTGCCACACTTTATACAGACCTTGACCGTCCATCCTGTCTTTTTTTCTGGCACACTCCCCGTTACATCTGCCTTTACTATTCGACTATTCAAAAGACACATCGTCGTTTATCATCAATCCTCTTCCTTTGGACCCTCTGGACCCTTTGCCGACCTGTTGTTTCCTCCGTACCCGACACCGAGCAAGTCTAGCATTTCGATATCTCCTGTACCGCTGTTATATGACCCGGAGTCACAAGCCAGCAGGGGGTGGTGGCATTCATTGCTTGCTTTTTTTTTATTTTGAGCTTTGTGTGTAGCATACACCCGCATCTCTTGTCAACGGCTGTTTTGGGGGGGGAAGGAGGGGTTCTATTGTTATTACATTAAACTTTGGTTTATTTCTTTCATACCAGGGAGAAGGACGACTGCCTCCCTGACAGGGTCATATAACCTTTGTGACACATGACATCTAGTCGCTGTTGAATATCTTATATGTACTTGTGTGATCTCCAAGCAAGTCAAGATCCACATTCCACGATTACAATCATCCATCCCTTCAAGGCTCGCTTGCATATCTGGTTCAATATCCACTTCATCCACTTACTGTCTTTCCTCTGTTTCTGGTAAACAAAAACGCTTTGTCGATACCTTTGTTACAGGTTGACTTGACAGTACCCAGGGGGGTTCCCAGTTGTCCAGAAACAACCCAAATACACGCATAAGACACGAATATTGGACTTGTTCCCCTGGAAAATTATTGCGCTTGCGCCACTTTTGACTCACTAGAACGAATAACTCTCCCTGGTATCATCATCCTGGTTCGTTTTATTAGGGCTTTTGTCTCTGGGTAAGACCAATAACAGCTTCAAACTGCATAACAACAATAGTGGAATCAGCTTTTCAGCTAATGCTTCCATGGTAGTTGAGTTTTAACCTAAACAGACATAGTAAGTACATCCCATACACCCTGTTGAATTGTATCAGTCGGTATCTTTTTGGGGAAGGTATAACAGAGGAGTCCACAGACTGTACCATGACGCAAGCCTTCTTTGAAAAGCAAGGCTTGTCAGGGAGCAACAGGTGGTAACTGGTAACTGACTGGCCTATAGCGAACGGGACCAACGTTGCAGAGACTAGACCTCGACCGTAGGACAGGCGTGGTGTTTAACACTGTACGCTTACTTGTACCTCTATCTCTGTGCCTGACTTGGCACACCGCCAGCAGTGTTCTCCTTAAATATCGACGCTTGTTCTATAGACACACATCTCAATGTAGGTTGCCTATGAGTTCTCCTTGCATTTCTAGCCACATCAGTGTCAGTCTATTCCCACCCATTCACATCTCACTTTTGTTTTGTTTTCTTATGCAGCATGATGATGCCTGTGGCCCCTCTCTTCAAAATTTCCCCCCAAGTCACCCCCGTCACCCTGTCTTTAGCCCCCGAGTGAGAGTTCCTCACACTAGGATGATATTCACCGACTTCCATTGGCTAGTAGTCTTGCCGCCTGGAAGTGGAATGGACCTTGTTATCATTCTTTCCTGCTGCGTGTGCTTATGTGCATAGGTACGTCTTGAGGTGAGGTGGCCAGTGACACAGCATCGGACGAACCTGCTGGTTATCGTGGAGGTATACCTGTCCGGCTCTGCTTGATGGCTGTGCCAATAGAGACACAGCTAAGCAGAGGTATCTTCTTCATTGTGGCGTTTGCCCAATGTCAGGCCCTAGTATTATTCTCCAAAAATTTGGATCAAGAAGAAGTTGAGAGTTTGGCCGGTGATCCTCCAAGCTCGCTCTGTTTACTTGTTCCCTTTCCCAGTTAAATTGATCGCTAGCAAGTGTATCGACTAATTCACTTTTAAAGGGTACTGTTTCTTGTAAGGCTTTCCCTACCGTGGATCCTTTTGGGCCGTAGGGG
>MKGJ01000156.1:7648-47081 GCA_002018255.1 Bretziella fagacearum | reverse complement strand
GAGATAATATAGACTGGTCTGGGCTTTGGGGATTGATGCTGAAATTGTTGATATCTGTGAGATTTCACAGGGTTAGCGCGTTTGAAAGTAAAATAATAAAATATGACGAGTAACCCTAGAGTTCTCCAACTAATATCACATGTTATGTCATAATGAAAACATGGGCAAGCCATTGATTGAAGCTATATGATTTCAAAAAGTCAAGTTATTGGCCCTGACAATACGGACGAGAAGCCTCATTACACACTGTCTTCAAACATCACCCAATAAACCCTCACAAATCTAGGCGTCGAGGAGTCGATGTATCCGCGATGATCGGCTTTCTGCATTGCATCAGCAGTGCATTGCATATTGCAGTGCAGCAGACGGGGCGTTAGTCTCACTACCCAAATAAGAGAAAGTTATGTTGAATGTATTTCTATATTTTTTTTATATTTTTATATTCTTTCCTTTCCCCCGCTTGTCTCCTTATTATAAAGTGAACAAATAAAATAATGACAGAGATAACGTTGATCTGTCAGTGGAACAGGCGCCTGAAAATTGTAGATCGAACTTGGCCCAGGCGGCTTGTCGGCTTGGCTGGTCTCGTCTACGGGTTGATCATGTCCTGTCTCTATTTTCTTTTTTTTTTTTTGCACTTTTTTTTTTTGCACAAACGTCATGAGATGCACAGTACCTGGCATATATACTTGATCAACCCCCAAAAAAATACTTAGAATATACGGCCAAGGTAGTGGTGCATATGCCACCGTCGGCCATAGCCAAAATCTGCCAGCATCCAGACCCCAGGATTTTCGCCCAGACCAAGCTAAGCTGTATTTCGTAAAGAACGTCCGGAGCTTAGCGGACCACGTGAGAATAGCAAGCCATGCCCAAGAACAATGGATGAAAGGACAAGGAAAAAATAATTATGACGAGAAGCGGCCTATTTCGACACCGGAGAATGCATCGTGGAATAGGCAAGTGTTGAGAGTTTGCCCCCGAAGCTGGTCCTTGTCACCCACCTAGTCTGTCATCTTGGAACAAAGACTTTACCTGAAGATTTCGTCAAGGGAGTGTAGCAAAAGATTGTTAGCGACATAATCACTGTATTTTGGCCCCCATATTCATTCACCACATGCTCTCTCTCTCTCTCTCTTTCTTTCTCTGTAATCGATGTTGATCGCTCCAAAAAAAAAAAAGTGCCCCCTTCACTCCTCTACTAAGAAAGACAATAAGAACTTACTTCAACTATCGTGATATCAGTTATCCAATAGTTGTTGGTTTCAAAACCCCGATATATCGTCTACTATGCGTTCGATGAACATATTTAGACCCTAAATTCCTCATAATCTGGAGATAATTGCTGCCTTTCTTGTTGTGTGTAAGAAAGTAATCACCAAAGCTGAAATTCATAGGTACCTTTGATATCGGATCTTGATCTGCACTCATCAAGCAGGTCTGACATCAAGATGTTGTACATTGTACTTCCAAATATGAGGTACAGTACTCGGACGACATCAATTATAAAAACAATAGAAAAATTACAGAAAAAAAGAAGGCACAAGAGCACAAAAGAGCACAGCAACGAACGCGTAACAGGATTAGGTGCTCTGGTCCTGTTCGGCATCTTCGCCCAGTTTGCGTTTATAGAACAGTTTCCTGTTGCCTACTTCACTTAATCAATCGTATCGTCGAATATGAGGGCTTTTCTCGTCAAAGAACCGGAGGGGATGCTCGCGGGAAATGATTCGCATGAGCGGGACCATGCCCCAATCATCGACGAAAGAATCGCTATCGCTTGCCATTCGTCAGCTTGTTCCAGGTGAGGTTTGGAGGGAGGGGGGGAGGGGGTTCTCTTGACAAGGAAGAAACGGAGGGTTCCGTCCCCAGAAATTAGCTTACAAGCTAGATGATGGTCCAACCAAGAGGTTAGCATTCAACATCAAAACCTTATTCTTCTGCCATTTTACATCCATCAAAGAGAGCCATCACCTGAGGTAAAAGTAGCTACCTACCTACACAAACATATATAGTGTGTATATTACTTATGGCAAAGTACTTGACATACCTGGGGGATATACGACTCAAACTTGCGGCCGGGCGGCCCTGGTCGGCGTGATAGAAATGACGGGGCTTTTACTCAAATGAACAACCAACAAGAATACAATAGCAGCAGAATATAATCTTGAAAAGTTCCATGGCCATTGTGCACTTACATTGTCATCTCACGTTGGTGGTGATGAGGAAATGGCATTGTCTCTCCAGACTTGCCGCCTTACTGCTGCTGAAACAAATGATTGGGGTCAGTCAACAATCAAGGAAAGATGCACTGCACTGGCTGGCCTTGTATTCCACACACTTGACGCAGATTTCAGTACAACATCGCGGACCGAACAGACCGAACAAACATATTAGATTCTCAGACTCCGCGAGGCGGAATGGAAGAGAGGTAGGATGGGGTGGGTGCACGGGATATAGGCAACCAGACAGTTCATCGGGTAGGATTTATGATTGGAGCTAGTGGACCAAAGGTGAGTTTTTTTTTTTTTTTGGCAACGTTTGAACATTGGGTTTGAGATGATTGGCTCTTAGCTAATGGAAACCAGCTAGCTAGTCTTTCGTAAAGTAGCGCGGACCAGTTGATTGTAAGAGTTCGGTGTTCTTACGAGATAAGAACTCATTCAGCGCAAAGAAGCTGAAGATGTCGGAAATGTAAACTGTGCAATATGATTAGATGTTGCCAATATGAAGTGTTTGCGGTCCGTCAAGGCGGAATGGGATTCTGATATGAGAAAGCCAAATGCCTGGTGGGCTTGATTAGATTGGCCAGAGCAGAGGCCATGTTCACGGGGCGGCGGATAGAGGAATGGTAGGAGGAGGAGGAGAAAAAAAAAGCCCGATGCCATGATCTCTTAACGCAGGGTACTTTAGAAAACCTTATTTGTGTGGGCTCGATTAGACAAAATTGTTCGTGTCAACTCGGTGCTGGGTAATTTTGACGACGGAAGAGATCCGAAATGTCTTAGCACGGAGGGAAGGGGGGGGGGGCGACAGGAGAAGAAGATGCGAAAAAAGAAAGAGAGGTGTACGTAGTGGTATCTTGAGGATCATCATCATGAGATCAGCATTCTGTTGGAAGCGGCAACGGCGAGTGCCAATTAATTTGCAATGGTAGCGGTCAAAGAGTGGAAAGAAGAGCCGAGCCGCGGACCACACGACCACACATACAAAATAAATCGAGGAGAGATTAGGGCCGTGAGGATGGCTTCGGTCATAACCCTTTGACCCTATGATTGGACTTGAAAATAATGAAACTAAAAAAAAAAATTAAAAAAAAAACATCGTGACAGGGTGTTCAAGGGAAGAAAACATTGACTGTTGAAGCTGGAAAGGGTACGTTGGCGGTTTCTCTTACCCTTTCACTAATTTTGATGAGCAGATGTTGAAGAAGTGGATCATACTCATCCCCACATTAAAAACTCCCTTTTTTTTTTTTTTGCAAGCAAGGAAAGCACTTGCGCATGCATGTTAGATAAAGATACAGACGTAGGTTCCTTCCCTT
Source organism: Bretziella fagacearum (assembly GCA_002018255.1). Taxonomy (NCBI): domain Eukaryota; kingdom Fungi; phylum Ascomycota; class Sordariomycetes; order Microascales; family Ceratocystidaceae; genus Bretziella; species Bretziella fagacearum. The sequence continues at coordinate 43,537 of MKGJ01000156.1, read as the reverse complement.
GATAGCATTAGGGTAGACACATGGTAAAGATTTGACATCGTGAAGGACAAGAGCCTGCTGGGCCTAGCCTTGTCATGGTGTATGGATGATGAAACTTGGTTTACGGCTCTGCTATTCAAACTCCATTGAATCTAAATCCTCACCACTATGATCGACAAATCTCCCAAGTTCTTTAGGTCTCCTTGACTAATAGTGTCTCCCTTTTCACGGACATAAAGACCATCCAAAAGCCGTACATTTTTCTTCCATCCCAAAGCTACAAGGGCAACCAGCGCACAACCTTTTGTTCCTCGTTTCGCACAACCTAAGCACTCACAATATAGCCATCGACAAAAAAAGGTACCAAGTCGTACCACATTCGCTCCCTGGAACCACCACCCTAAGCCTATTAGAAATCAAAGGGAAAAAGATGCTCAAGTCTTGTTAATCATGGACCCGTCTCAGTAGTAGTGAAACGAATGACGAAAGGTGCGGACTGAGGGGTCACCACGTACCCTTTCAGAGCCTTTTTTTTTTTTTTTGGGGGAGGGGGGACAGCCCTTTGAGGGTTTCCCTCGCCTAGTTTCGTCATTTTCAGCATATCTGAAGTTCTTGAATAGTAGGCTATTTCCTCGTTTAGAATTACGAGGCTACGGTACTTCTTGGTCATGTATCATCACAATATGTGAGATTGAATGTAGACTGTGTTGTTGACTGTCCCGTTTGCTCCCGCCCCCCCTCATTCCCACTAAACGGCTCCCCTCAGGATTTCAAATCTCCCCTACCCCCCCTTCCGGACACATCCTCGATTTCCTCCCTACGCAAAACACTCTATACAGCTGCTCCCAAGTCTTCTTCTCCTGCTCCTTGGTCTCGTCCGGATGCGTGTTCTTACTGGTGCGAGTCTTCTCCGGCTATGGGCAAGGATTATTGATCGAGGCTTGCGAACAAGGCCACATACAGCGTCATCGCGACGCAAAACGTCGATATCTGGCAACGTGCCCATTGCCTGTTAGGGCCAGCGACATTCATTCGTTTGATAGCTGCACCGAGGGGGGGGGGCTCTATCAACGGATATGACCCCATGCTATCGCTAGAACTTGCTTGTGTATACTTCATGGAGTGGAGGTATATACATAGGTATATATGTACCTACATACATACAGAGGTACATATGTTGAAGCCTCATGTCACGGATTCAAGTCGGGCTGCGCAAGGGCCACCACAGAGAGCTTGATGACCTGCTGCCTTGCTTCGTTTCCGGATGTCAAACTGTGGCCCTGGAGGGTGGATGGTGGAAGATGGATAGAGGCCTTTGGGATGTGGATGCAGTGATGCAGGTTTAACATGGGCTGGCGGAGTGTGGGAGATAAAATGTTGTGAATTTTTTGCATCGTGAGATCTCCCATGCTATAACTCTTGAGGGTCACCCACTCACGCCCCCCCTCCCTGGCTTACTTATGGCTATCCGTCCAGAAGCTCAAACACGCCCCCCCTTACTGAAGACTCTCCCTAAAATACTTGTTGGTTAGCCTGAGCGGAGACCCCTCTCTCTTTCCCCCCNTCTCTCTCTCTCTCTCTCTCTCTCTCCTTCGTAGACAAGACCACAATTGGACATAAGAATAAAATTGTTGATGTTCACCCATGTTCTGTTTTCTGCACCCAAAGATTAGAAAGCCAAGTTTCATGGGAACCCTAATTCATGTTTTGCATTTGTGGGTTCTCCTGAGTAAAACTAATTCCCAAAGCAGTAATTTCTTGTAGGTAGACTGGAATATTCACAAGTGTTTTTTTGTGCGTTTCTAGTTTTTTGTGCGTGTTTCCAGCTTTACGATTGAAGACTATAAAGATGTTATCACTAGCGAGAAGTCTTCATCCTCACTCCGAGTACCAAGTCACGACTCAAAACCTGCAAGACGGGGGGTCGGGGGGGGGGGNGGGGGGGGGTGCGTGAAATAAAGGCATATCTTTTCTTTTTTTTTTTTTTCTCACCAGTACAAAAAGAAAAATAAAGAGAAAAAAAAAGAAAAACATATAAACTGCCTGATTTGGTTAAGTGGGTCAACCATCAAAACCACACACCCCCATTTTAAAAACACCCCCACAACTAGGGCATGGGGGGGGCGTATTCTTTTATTTTTATTTTTTTATTTTGCAACCAAGCGGGCAAGCATCTTTGCCTTTGAGAAAACAAGAGCTGACTAGGAAACACACAGAACGAGTGAGAGGAAGGAAAAAGTAAACCGTGAAATCAAGAAACCCACATAGGTATATATGATAGCCTCATGCCCATCCTCTGCACGTTAACCTTCCCAACCCATCTTTCCATCTTCAACTTCAATTCTTCAAAAGCAGAACAACTCTATCGTTTCCTTGTTCAGCTATCTTGTATTCTCTTCTATACATCATATAATCTTTCGCGCCATCGTCTCTCGTTCTACGATTCTTTCTTCTCTCTTCTCCCTATTTTTTTTTCTTCTCGCCTTTTAGTAGACGACGCCGGCCGCTATACTTTGTCATTATATCTATCCATCTTATCCAAACAATCTCATTCTTCCAATCATCAATATCGTCCCCCTCTCCTCCAGAATAAAAAAAAACACCTCCCCTCCCCGATCACCAGACGTATCCTCCCTTTCTATCAACTCGCTCTTCCCTTGCCCGAGACCTCTCGGAGTCAAAACCACCTCCAATTTCTCGTTGTTTAGTACCTGCTTGTAGAAGTCTCACCGAGGCTATTTCGCCCTGGTTCTTGGATTAGGATATTATCCCTCGCTCATCACCCTCTCGAGTTGATCTCGCAGCAGTGTGAAGAATCAAACAACCGGAGCTCGTTCTCCTTGATTGCTCTCATCTCTCTTCCCATCTCCCTTGAGCCCTCTATTGCCTGACGCATTCTGAGTGCTTCATTGAACGGCGCCATTATACTGGTCCCTTCATTCTTCTACGCCTCCCTCCCCCGGCTCATACACACTTTGCCGCCTGTATCACCGCCCTTGATCTCACTTCATCCGTCCCTGAGAGAAAGGCCCTTCAGTCGCTTCAGAGTGACTTTTTTTCTTTTCATTACCCGAGTCTCGCCTTTGTTATATCCGGACTTAATCGGTCACTCGAGTGCCATTGTCCTATATCATCCGGTTGGCATCCCAACCTTTTGTATTTCTTTCCTTCTCTTCATTCCTCATCCTCATCTTTCCATTCTTCATCATGAACAGATATCGTGTGCCCAATGTCATGTCGGAGTTTCAGGGCATGCACTCCAACAACCAACAGCAGGAGATGGCCTTCCCCAATTTCAACCAAATGCCATTCCCGGTTTCCCACCAGGGCATGATCCCGACCGGTATGCAGTCCGGCATCCCCACGACTATGAGCATGATGCCTCAGTCCCGGCCCATGATGAACCCCCATCAGCCCCACTACCCTCCGAGCCTTTACAACTCTGGCTTCTGGCCCCTGGGTCCTTATGAGCAACCCGTCAAGGGCCCGGAGTCCAAGGCCCGCTTCAGCAAAGATGAAGTTGAGCAGCTTGAAAAGGTTTTCCAGGAGAACAACAAACCTTCCGGTGAGCAAAAGAGGGAGATTGCCGAGAGCTTGAGTGTCGAGGTTGCCAGAATCAACGTAAGTCGTACTTGTTTTTCTTTTTTTTCTTTTTCCCTTTTTCCCCCTCTTATTCAAAACCATTTCGAAACTCGTTACTGACAAAATACAGAACTGGTTCCAAAATCGTCGTGCCAAGAAGAAGCAGGAGGATAAGGCCCGCGATAACACTGCTTCCAAGAGCACCGAAGAGAAGACGCCTGAGACGCAAACGCCCACCGTCCTTGAGCTCTTCCCCGGTAAGGCCGGTGACCAGAACAACTCGGCCCCTCTTCGTCCTAATGCTGCCGCTTTCCCTTCTCCCGAGTCTAGCGAGACCCCCGTGGCTGCTGAGACTGAAGTTGAAGTTCAGGCTGTTAGCCCAACCAGCACTCAGGTTACTCAGTCGCCCGAGTACATTGAAGGCCTTGGTGTCCAAAACATGAACTCCATGCCCTCAACCTACTCCCATCAGTCTCCCAAACAGACTGACTTGCGCATCCAGAGCGACTTGGCAGCTCGCCGCAACATGAACAAGGTGACTCCGGTACGGACGTCTAGCGGCCCGGGCTACAACCCGGGAAGCAAGGACTACTCTCGTCCTCGTATCTCTGATGTGAGCCCTATTTCTCGCAGCTCAAACGTGGCTTCTGGCCGTGTTCAGAAGAAATCGTCCATTTCCAACTCTCACGGACTTGTTTCACCTACACACTTCACTATGGGCTCTAAGTTCCAAATGCCAGTGACGCCTGTGAGTACTCAGAATGGCATGTACACGACTGTGGATGCCTCTGTGTCACCGCTGGCCATGAACTCTACTCTCGAGACGGACATGTCGCCCATGGCTATGCCCTCGTACCCGGTGGCCAACTCGGCCATGACCATGATGAACATGCCGGCCTCGACTGTTACTACTTCGTCTCTAAACATGTCCACTGCTGCTCCCACCATGGCTCTACAAACCGACAACTTCTTCAGCTCCAACCCAGTCACGCCGAGTCCGAGCATGTCAGCTGGTCCCTTTTCGGGGAACACTCAGTTTGACTTTTCGTCAATGAACATGGATCTCAATGGCTTCAACTTTAGCCCCAACATGCTTGTTCATGGCCTCAGCCCAAGCACCTCGTACCCTATGGATTACAGTCTATCAACAGGTACCGGGGGTCTGCAAGAATACACCTGGTCTTCTATGGACCTGGCTCAGCAGCAGATTAATGTTGGTACGCTGTAAGCCCGGGTATATTCCCAGCCGTCTTTTATTTTTTATTTTTTTTTTATTTTTTATTTTTTATTTTCACTTTTTTCCTTCTCTATTTATTTTCTTGCATTTTGTTGTATTGCATCATTACCATGTACATTTACGGGGTCTTATCGACACCCATGACACAACACTTCCTGGGTCAACCGGGTAGTGTGGTGAACCTTATATCTCGACGCCTATGGGCATGATTATTTTATTATTCCTGTTTTTCTCTTATTATTTATTTTTTTGGTTTATATGTTTACGGCCTGGGGATTCCATCGTCGCATTTGTCTTTTTTTTTTTTTCTTTTTTTCTTTTTTTCTTTTTTTCTTTTTTTTTTTAGGAGCTGGCGTTTTTGGGAACTTGACGAAGTCTTACGGATTTTGGCCGGCGGGTTTTGATTTCTTCTTTCTCTCTCTCTTATTATATAGCTTGGCGTTTCTTGGATTGATGGGTTCTTGGGTTGGACAGAATACCTCGTTGTTTATAGCCGCCTGTGAGCGAAGTTGGATATATTCGGGATTTGATTTAGCTTTGTTTTTTGTGTACAGTTTGTCTGTTGACAAACTGTGCTTATAGGATAAGAGCAATAGAACTCTATGAAGTACATTATTATGGTACATATTTTGCTTTGACTTATTATACGTGAAATATGGATTGTGCCAAGTTGGCAATGAGGCGATATTGCAAGGTTTTGTATGCTGTAGTATGTACACATGTGTTAGTGATTTTATATACCAAGCATCATTCCTTTTTGTTACTATTATTATTATTATTATTATTATTATTATTATTATTATTATTTGCATCTTTCGAGAAGACTAGTGGCGAATATCCAAATGTTGGATATAGGAGTTACTATCATTTGGGTCTAGCATGTGCCTGTTACTATACGACATCACGTCTTCAGTCTCGAGTACACACACAGTAGAGGCTTTGATATACCTCAAACTGAAGTCTTTAGAGGCGGAGGGGGGGGGGGGGGGGCGTCTTGTTTTCTTTTTATAATCATTTTCCTTTTTAGTATATTGTCTGGAAGGGCTGAGTTGGGCTGAAGCTGGAGCTTGGAATTTGGACCGCGATGAGATCATTTCCATTGTTCAAGAGGAAGAATACGGATTACAAGATGTAGATTGGTTGGTAATTAGTGGAGGACTCATATGATAGTGGCGGTTGTAGTTTTCGAGAAGGTGATGGTTGGTTAGTAGTATCTCTATCTACATTTTGAGATGAGGTTTGCCATGTCAATAGTGGGTAAATTCTTCTTTTGTAATCCCCCTCCTCTTCCTCTCCTTATTGCCCAATTAGATCCTACGGGGGTTTCGGAAGCAGTATAGCTTCATTCACACTTGATACTTTTGATGTCATCTTAAGGCCTAACTAATCAAAGAATACCAATCGAACATCTACTATTCCCCCCCCATCCTCTCCACCAAGCTAATGCAGAATAAATTACCTTCAAGGGAACATGTACCAGTCAAATACATGGCAAACTAGTCCCTCTTTGGAAATTTGTCCTGGGATGAGGAAGCTTGTAAAGGTCACATTTAATATAATGGTGGGTGATATCACAGCGTGGTATGCGGTGAGTGGCCAAGCCTCGTAAGGGTTGAGATTTGTTTGGCTGTTAGGAGGAAGAAGAAGAAGAAAAAAGGGAAGAAGAAGGGCATGACATCATAAAATTACGAGCTTATTGGAAATAGGAAAACATCAGTAGATCATCGTGAGATGCTGGCCGTATAGTTTGTCCAGTCAAGTAACAGTATTTACAGATACATTGTCTGATGGGGCTGAGAGAGATTGAGAAACAGAGAGAGAGAAAGAAAAATAGAGAAAGGTCTTGTAAGAGGATCCCCGCGGAAACATCTCCACGGCACAGTCATCAGCTATGGAGGAGAGGAGAGGAGAGGAGGGGGAGAGGAGAGAGCAACAGCGGGAGTCTGTTTTTCGGCGACTTCGCCCGGAAGCAAACGAGGTTTATGTAGTCGTGGGATGGTCATGGAAGCGGGTGATTTGAAAGTAGATGTGTATGAGAGCAAGTAATAGCAATACGGTAAGGATGACTTGTAGAGAAGGGAAGGGTTTGAAACCCATGCCCACCAGTCTGTAACTTGGATATCACGATGCCGTGTTACGCGGCTGGTAAGACCGACAGACTCTCAAAGTTTCTGCTATGGGCATTTCAATCCGAGGATGGTCGAACAAGGCACAAGTGATGATGCCAATATCAGTAAAAAGAAAACAAGAAAACTTTGTCTCTCTAGATACATCTTACATGTAGGTACGGTTGGGTTGTTGAATGAGGCCATCAGTTATCAAGGGCAACACACGAGATATTAGCTTTGGATCGGTACCTGCGTTGTTAGGGATAAACAATCATGATAGAGATAGGGATGGGAACACAGCTACAAAGCTTCTGGCTATTGTTCGGGTTCAGTCTTGTGTACCTACATACCAGTCAAGTCAGTATGTACCGGTTGATATAGGTGAGGTTTGTAAAATAAACGAGTTACATATCCAAGCCTCACCGCACTAATACCTCAATCTCAAGTTGCCACACGACCACCAACCATGATATAACTACACGAGTTACTACTACTACTACACAAAAGCTAAAACACGATACCTAATATACGACAGTTCTTTTTTTTTTCGAATTTTTTTTTCTGACCGTCTTTTGCACAAACACAGCCTTTAAGCAAATGAATGACCAATTCCATCCCATCACCCCATCCCTCCCCCATCGACATCATCATCGATTCCATATCCCCCCCTCCCCCTCCCCCTCCACTCCCTATCCTACTATCACCACCCTTTAGGGAAAGGCAAAGAAAACAGCCCATCTTCACCAAAACTAGCAAGCTTTCCCGCCAGAAGCGCATCTCTTTTTTCTCCCCAGTAATCCCCAACTTTCTCTCATAAAAAAGAAAAGAATAAAAAGAATAAAAAACACAGGCACAAATACAGGTCATTACAGATTGGGAAGGAGGAAAGGGGATCATGAAAAAAGGAAGGAACCGAAAAAACAAAAAAAAAACAAAAAAGAAAAAGAAAAAGAAAGTTACACGAACACACAAGACAGCCAATTAAATCATGTTGCCATTGACACTGACCTCAAAGCCATCACCCTTTTGCTTCATCGCCTTGGCCAGCATCAGCTCGCGCATCCAAGTCATCTGCTCCTTGCGGTGCTTGACAGCAAAGTGGTGAGTCTTGCCAGTACCGTTTACAGCACCATCAGGCGGCGGGGAAACTGATCCAGAGGACGCACCAGTAGTAGCACTGTTAGTGCCAACCGGAAGCGCACTGAGCCGCTTCTTGAGCCGGGAGCCCGGACCACCAGCCGATGACATGGTCGCATTACCCAGTCCGTTGGCCGAGCTAGAGGTGGTTGTCGAAGACACTGAAGTGGGAGGGTGCTTCTCACCGGGGACCAACTGGAAGCTGAAGCTGGCGACGTCATCTTTGGGCTTGTCGCTGCCACGGCGGATATTGGCGACTTTGAACTTGGCACTCAGTTTGCTCTGAGAGGCCAGTGATGAGCAGGCGACGGCATAGTCGTCAATGTCGACATACTCGAGTGTGCGGGCCGTCGACTTGTCATCCTTGTGCATAGCCAGACGGGTTCCCTTGAGGGTGAAGAAGCCCTCCTGCCACTCATGGCGGAGGAAGTGGGTGCGGCGCTTCTTCATAGTACCAGCATGAGTGATACCGGCGGAGAGAGGAGCCGGAGCATTGATGTTGGTGACGCTGGTGATGCTAGTGGGAGACATTGACTGGGCAGAGGAAGCGGGAGAGAGGGAAGTTTGTGAGCTGTGGACAGAGGCCGAAGAGGCGGAAGCGGTCGACGAGCTGATGCTGGCGGCTGATGACCTGGGGGCGGGGACGGTGGCGGCCTTGGTGGGGATTGCACGTGGAGGGATCGCGGTCTCAAAGGGGCGTGTACGCTCGATTGGAGACCATGGGTAGTTGATGCGCGGGGGGGCCTTGAGAGTTCCCGAAGGGGGAGGAACGGAGCCAGCGCGGACAATGCGGGTGGGAGAAGGAGTGGTAGTCTTGGGGATGATGGGAGTCGGGATAGCGCGGTTCTCATCGAGAGCAGGGAGAACAGAGAAGCTAGGACGGCGGTGCGAGGCGCGGGATTGAGAGCGGACAGGCATGGCATTGGTGTAGCTGTGGTTCAGGGTCATCTCTGGAGGGACAGACTGGGAGATGTCGCGAGTGATGGGACCCATGTTGACACGGGTGACTGGGACATCCATTTCCGAGAATGGAGTACCGAAGCGCGGGAGCTCACGCGAGCCACCAATGGGAGAGACCAGTTCTTGTGCAAGGGGAGATGCCTTGTTCATGGCGTAGGGATGGAACTGGGAAGTGACAGGACCCGTAGCTGGAGAAGTGTTGGCACTGGCGATGGAGCGAGGCGAACTCTGGACGGAGGCAGACCGCGGCGGAGACTCTGGAGACTCCTCAGCATTGGTAACCTGAGAGAGTCCACTCTTTCCAAGGCTAATGCGGCGAGTGCGGTTTACGGGCTGCACCTGATGCGGAGTCAGGGGAGCCTTGCCGGGGATGGCCAGTTTAGGAAGGCCGCGCAGACGGGAGTCCGACTGCTGCTTGTTCTTGTTCTGAGGGAACAACTCGAATGGAGGAGTGGGAGGAACCTCGGAGGAAATGGGGACATGGGCACGTTGGAAGTCGAGGAACTGCTTGACGTTGTCCTGTGGGTCCCGCTTCTGAAGAGTGTTGAGAACCTCGGCTTGCAGGTAGGGCTGGATCTTGGGACCGGGGCCGGGGCCAAGGACGTCAGAGGAGGCCACGACAGAAGGTACGGCATCAGATGACGGCCGGGAAAAGGCAAAGGGAGACTGGACGGTGGGAGTAATTGGGGAGCAAATGTCCAGGCGCGGGGCAGTGGCCGCGTTGCCGGGGTCTCCGGCGATCAAGACGTTGCCAGTCATTTGCATATCGACGTTGGGGTTCTCAAGGCGGAATTGCTCAATGACTCGCTTGGACTTCCAGTAGTTCTTGCAAGCCTCACCCTTTTTGCATGTGTGTTGCTTGGGGATCAGCTGCTCGATGCCGACGATGGAGATGGAATCCATGGGAGAGATGATATTGTCAACTGTAGCACAAGAGCCCGGTTGGTGCCGGCGTGAAGGCCGTCTGGCAGGAATGCGCTGGCGGTTTATGGTGGAAGCCTGGCGGCGAAGGTTTTTGGCGCCTTGGGTGACGGCAGCTAGGGCATCCTCAACGGGAGTAGGAGGGAGTGGCGAGGCAGGCTTTAGGTCACACAGGATCTTGATGTGAGTCCATATTTGAGTGCGCATACCGAATGAGGTGATGCTAAGCTCCTTGAGATCTTCCTGCTTTAAGGTGCCGAGGATGGCACCGCCAATGTCATGTTCAATGAACTTGTCAGCAAACATGACGTCGACGCCAGCATTAAGCATCGACTGAGCAACCATGGAGGGTGTCCATTGAGTCAGCTTTGCCGTATTGAGCTCGGCGCTGCTGTAGTATGACCGTGGAGACGGTCTAGGTGCTTCAATAGGTGGTGAGCTAAAGCCACCTTCAAACTCAGTCTCGGGCCAGAAGATGCTCGTTCTCGTCCTGGCATTGTCAGAGCCCAACAGGCTGAGGCTCCGGTGACGCACTTCGGACATGGAAACATCAACCTTGGGAGTGATGGGAGACAAAGACAAGACGTGCTCGTCGGTCTGGAGGAAAGAGGAATCGCTCAGGCGGAACAGGTGAGGACCACGGGGACCCTCGACGGCAGGCCGGCGATCTTCGGTGATGGTTATCAAAGGCAAGGTAGGCCGGGCATAGAAGGATGCCGGGTCAAAGTCTTGGCTTTGCATTTCGGCATACATTTCATGGCCGCGACTGGATCTGGGCGTCGTGGCTTCATCATAGGAAGAGACGGTGGTCATGCTCTTGCTTCCCTATCAGGATAGTTTTGACACAAGGCATTCTGGTGTTAGTTTCTGTCAAGTAGAGCTTTTTGTGAAGAGGACTTACCGAATCCAAGCTGTTGCGTGCCGAGTTTTGGGGAATGTCCTCGAACTCGCTGATAGTATCCTCATCATCTTCGACTCCGCCGGCCTCGCTCTCGGCCCAGTCGAGGTCGACGAACTCGGTGGCGACGGAATCTGGGCGCATGTCTTGGAGAGCGGCGGACTTGACTTTGGAGAAGGGAACAATATTGCTCATGTCTGCGCGCTGGAGCATTTCGTTGCGGTAGGCAGTAGCAGCAGCAGCATGGCGGTCATCATAGCCATATTGCTGGTAGTCTTGCTGTAGGTGGGTAAAGCATATGGCAGATTAGTGAGGGAACTTGATAGTAGAGTGAAGAGGATGAAGGGTGTGTGTGTTTGGTGGCGTACCATTTTGACTGCTACGTGCTCATAGGAGGCAGATTCCAAGTTTATGGGTCACTGTCGACGATTTTGTCAAGGCTGGACAGTGGAAATTGCAGTCCCAATGGAAGATCCCGATGGTCTTTGGCTCGGGAAGGTGTCTTGTCGGTTAAGGTGAGAGATGGTGTAGGACAAGAGGTTTATATAAGCCAAAGGCTACCTTTCGAGAAGAGAAGAGGGAGAGGCAATTTCAAGTGTCTTTTTATTTGTGTAGACGTCCGAGCTAAAGTCAAGATAACTGCGGGGGGGGGCTTGCTAGGACGAGAGACAATAGGACAAAGTGACAATAGAGACAAAAGCTGGGAGTAGAGGAGGGGAAGATTGATTTAGTGGTTGCTAGTGTAGGCGAAGAAGTGATCTCGGTAGAGTTGATAGAAGACGATGATGATGGTCTTAGTTGTTATGAGTTGCTATGAGTTGCTATGAAGGATATCAAGAAAACCAAAGAAGAAAAGAGACACAAGCAAGACGAGAAGTGTGGTTAATGGTAGAATAAGAGTAAAAGGCCAAAAAAGGGATTCATGGAAGTAGAGAATCTGCGTGGAGATGGGGGCGCCTGGAGATGGTTAAGTATCAACGAGAAGTCTCTCTTTTCAGTCTTTTTGCCTCTATTGAATCTCGCAGACCATCAGAGAGGAAACCCCAAGCAAGCAACAGTACAGCACAAGTCACTTCACTTGAAGAAACGCTGCAAGTAGAAAACCTGGTCAAAGTAACAGGAGAACAAGGGTAGCAAAAAGCAAAAGAAGTGAGATAAAAAAGATTAAATTAGATAAAGGCTCAAGAACGATTTGTATTTTATTATATACACACACGCCTCCTTTGAGAACAAAAGAGGTGTATTTATACCCCCCATAACAAGGTATAGGTTTGAGGGGGGGGGAAAGGGAATTTTACTGCTTTTTCTTTTTTGGTTTAAAAGATTGATTAAGTTGCAAGTTGTGCGAGACGATATTGTTAAACTGTGTGAAAAGGCAGGGCTTAGGGGGCCTGTATATATGTAACCATACAACAAACATACAGTAGATAGGTACATGTGTGTACTTGGTTGGGTTGGTCTTGTCTATAAAGCTACTAGGGGCTTCTTCATGGTGACGATGGGAATCGAAATGCATACAGTAGAGTAACCAAGAGGAGAAAGAGGAATGATGCTGCCAGCGCCAAAAAGAAGGAATAAATGGACTTGTTATGAGTAGCCAGNGGGGGGGGGGGGTAGGAGGAGGAGGAGGAGGAGGAGACTGAGAGTGGACAGATAGCGAGAGAGTGTGGAAAGTATACAAGAGGATGACTGAATGGGAGGGTTCTATGATATTGTGAATGATGGTTTATAGAGGTGGTTCATAGAAAGGAAATGCGTTGTTTAGAGGATATCACTCAGAATAATATAGGTATTTTTTAACAAAGATTTATATATAATTTTCCATTATAATATTCAACAATTTATACAGTCATGTTTACACAAACAACAATGTATAATGATCAAATATATATATATCTTGTTTCTACTTGTATTGATTCTCAAGACTTCGTCAAGCATCTCGTCAAGGAGCAGAAGGGCCTCTTGTTGCTACTTGCTTATATTCTGACGTTATATTCCCCAAGTCGCTTACTTACTGACTTTGCTGTCGACAATTTGTAATCTATCTTTATACAGTTGTATACGTATACATGTGCATCCATGACGTTTCTTTGGAAGCCAGTGACAAGCAAGGCTTCTAAGCGCTAGGGATTCAACACACCCTTTTTGCATTTATAGAGCCAACAGAAGCAGTACAAACATCGACACCATGTTGATTTAGTGGACCTTTGCCTCGGCGCCTCTAAAGGTTTCCAACATGTCCATCTCAAAGAGGAATCATATAGCAAAACACGTACACCCTCCCTCCATTCTTCCCTGCAGCTGCTTACCATGCGGCGTGTAAGAGATTTTGGATGTATCATACGTGTAAGTATGTAGATACCTAGGTAGATACATAGATATGCATCTTTGTATGCATCAATTAGCATGGCGAGAATTCGTCTACGCCTTCTGCAAAGGCCTTTGGGTGGTCATCTACCATCTGCACCGCCGCTGTCCGCCGCACGGGGAATTAATCAGCTGACCAGCCAGACTAATATACAACAGCCATGTCATCATCATCCTCACCATCATCATCATCATCATCATCATCCTCATCATCGATGTACCACACAACTCAGCACATCGGAGAACAACCTGTCATATATCGTGAACAATTCCAAATCCATCTAACCATGGTTCATCACCGAGTCAAGGGATGCCAGATTGCGGCGTTGATTTGAAGGATGTTGACGGCTTACGGTTGTCCCAGGACTAGATGTTCTCTTTACCAATCTATCTAGGTACCTAGGTACTTTGAATCATTGTTCTTACTTCCTTTCCTTGGTCCTCAGCCGTACACAGTGCGCATGACTACGGCCAAAAGTTTGCTTCCCTTTGTCCCTTGTCCAATCCAGCCGTAACCATCTTCACAGACCGTCCTCTTCTTCTTCCTCCTCCTCGTCTCTCCACATCTGCCATATTGGAGTCTTGATGATCCGTTGCCTTGAAGACGGCCGATATCCGCGTCCATGAGGCGCGGCTGCGGTCAGCGTGAAGAGCAAGCAGACAAGAGACAAACCACACAGTGAATGAATGGGTCAAGTCTATGGACAAAATGGCAGTCAGCCAAGGGGACTACGCAACTCTAGGCCACCCCCCCCCCTTCCATTTCGCCTTTATGCTACTCTACCATCACGTTTTTTTGTACTAGCTTGGATGGCCGCGAAGAATGGCCTTGGGTAGGAGGGGAGGAGACGATGTGACGAGTGGATAGGAGACGTGCTTTGTAAATTGGTAGGCCTCGTTGGGGCTTTTCTATCGGTCTTGGTTATCACATCTTTATGTCTTGTTTCGCTCGCTACGGACATCGCCTGATGTCAATCTTTGGCTATGATTAACATTCTAGTTGCTCTTCAGCTACAAACTTTCCCTTTCCAATAAAATTCATCGCCCAGTTTGGATGTAGGATCAATGCTCCGTATAAAGGTAATAAGCATTGGGTTGTAGTCGTATATGCCCCATCACCAGGATGATTATCGCAATCTCTTGCAGTCACGTTAACTAACTGATTGTTTTTGGTTTTGGAGGGGAAAAGGACAACGGAAAGACGACTTTATAAAACACACAAGGGGCAGAGCATAGATGGGAGGGAGTTAATCCGATACTTTCGGCAAGACCAGGGGAGGGGTCTGCTGGAGGTTTGCTCTATTAACCCTGGCTCCCAAGATTGCAGCCAAAAGGTAATTTCAATGAGCGTTGTTTCGTTTGGTTCGTTAGCTGACCAGTAATTGAAGGCTGACAAGGAAAAAAGACATTTTAGTTATATCCTTTGATGTACTGAAGGGGAAAGGGAAACCATGTCGTGATTCATGATATCGACATTTGCTGACTGTTCACATCTTTATGGCTGTCAAGATTCCACGTTGGACCAAAGCCATGATGTCAAGACGGGGAGGGCTAGCCTGTCAGTTTATCATACAATGACCCAATGACTAATGAGCTATCTGATTTGTACTTTATGAATGGTTACCTTACGACTATTATCTGAGACCCTTGATGGGAGGGGGCATTGAGAACCAGATGAGGATATAAATGTTTAATGGCTAGAGGACCCTGTGCTTGTTGTAATGGAGACGGCTATAGTCAGACGAGGTATGTGTTTTTTCTTTGTTTAAAAAGTGGCTACTACAAATTACAAAGCGTCAGGCTAGATGGTTGGACAAGAACAGGTCCTGTTCCTCGTTCCTGGTAGCGTTCTTTCAAGAAAAAACAAACCACCACCATCACTCCAAAATCAGGTTTATCCAGCTTCAGTCAGGGTCTCCATCTTTTCCGCCACGAAAGTTCTGGCCCCCCCCCCCCCACAGCCTACGAGGTCTACGCAACCTTCATAGCCTCCCAGGAACGAGACTTCCCATGCAGATTATGTTGAGCATGCATGATAGAAGGATGCCACTATACGGCAGAATGCGGATGGACTAAACTGATTGGCTTGATATTGTCATGAGGGAGGGTACCGTGAGGCCGTGTTCGCTTAAGTTGAGAACACACCTACTGCTGCAGTAAATGGATGTGGAAGTGGTACAGTATACAGTAGATCAAACGATAGTAGAGATAATATAGTGGGAAGGAGGGTAGATTGCATGTAGATTTTTTGGGTGTTGCAGCGGCGTGATGGCTCCTGCATGACCAGATATTGGTTGAAGATGGAGATAATGTATAATTGGGGAAAATTATTGATGGGATGGAGTGTACACTGGATAGATTAGAGCGGGTAATTTGCATGGTGGTTGGTGTTGAACGATACTTATGCAATGCTAAGAAATGTAGTCATACCCTCTAGCTTCACCGCTTCAAAACAAGCCCAAATTCGGGGCAATATCTCTTCAAATGCTGTAGATAAACATGAGTGACACCAAAGCCAGGTCTCCAAAATCTCCATATAAAAATATCCATCCTATTAACATCAGCCAAACCCTTGTTTTTTTTTTTTTTTTCACTGAACGCCAACCAGGGGCGCTTCCACTGCCCGACAGACTCCTCCGATTGGGTGGAATCCCTGCCGAAAATCTCATCCTGTATGGCATGTCCACGATGGGAATCGCGGCGTGATTGGTGGACGGAGGGTGGACGCTCTGGGGGAGGGGGGATAGATGGAGATGACCAATCAAAAGGTAGCTTTTAAGCGCCGAAGTTGATATCTGGGCGCTAACTTACATGGTTATTGGGGGTGGTCGGCGTAGGAATGATGATATGGGTAAGTGAGAGTTACTCGAGAGATTGACTAGGGCGATATTTCTGTATGGTGTTTGTCCTTGCCTGTAGTGCATTCTATGTAGCTTTTACAGTGAATTAGCTTTAAATCCATACCACTATATTGTGAGTGCCAGCCTCAATCTCATTACACTACAGGTCATTTCGGTATAGACAAGTGATCCGCTGTGTCCTTATGCATTATCTCTTGGAATCTTTAGTAGCGTATATTCGGTGGTCATCTCTCACACGATGCGTTCTGTCTTATATAAGCCAACACCATAAAACCAGCCTTTGGAGCTTGGTCTTGGGGGATCACGGTACTTACTGCTTACCGAGTTTAGTACCTCCAGACCAACTCTCAAACCCAACCAGCCAATGGTCTGTGCTTGAGTGATAGACGGAGACAGTTCTTACCGAACTAACAAACCACCCTGGAACTTTTCTGTTCTCTTTCTGACTTGTTTCTTCGCATCTACCTGCTTTTTTTTTTCTTCCAAAAAGATGAAAACAAAGAATCATGCAGCCTTTGGTTGTTTTTGTAGCGAGACAGTGAAGAATTCCAGTTCGCCGTTCTGGGTCAAAACAGGGAGGAGGGGTTGATCCGCCCTATTGTTCATATATGTGATATAGTTACAGTGTCTTTGCACCGTCTATGGTCCATATGTCTTGTTTTCTAAACCGTTTCTGTGGCTTCTCTTCGGCGTAAGGGGCAAAAAAAGGGCAATGGCAAGCGGTGATTTATGCCTCACATGCAGAGCCAAAAACAGAGAAGAAAAAAAAGTAGAAAAAAAGAAGAAAAAAAGAGAACAGAAGAAGAGAAAAACAAAAATCGTCTGGCATATGGAAGTCTCGGCTTCGATGATATCAAATCATTGTTAACCCAGTCACATCTATGTATAACTTACGCATTATTAACCCTATTGCATCACATAAACAATGTCACTCGTTCACACCTATATGTGCTAGTCAGCAAGATAATCGCTTTCCGGATAGTGACCCTCTTCCCCGCAGCCGAAGCTGCCACGTCCTGTCGCATTCGCATATCGTTACTATGGCTCCACTCATCCACACATCCACACCATTTTTCTAAAGTACCTACCTACCTACTGACAAGAATGTCATTTTCTTTTCTATGTCCATCGTCACCCTCATCCAGTCACTAATTGGTAGGACCCTCTGCTAATTCATTGGTCCAAAATTCTCGGCATTTCTTCACGCCACCCATTCACTCACTTTTGGGGGTAGTATATACATTGTTTCAGAGTTTAGTTCCGAGAATGTGATGAACAGTATGAAGTGGCCCAACAAGGGACAACAATGATAACAGTGGATTCAAGTGCCCAAGTAAGTACCTACAACTGGGAAAGGGTATTTTTTTAAACCCCAGACGTGGCTTTCACGCCTCGAGGCATTATATGTAACGACTCACCCAAGTATTTTGTAGCAGAATCATATTAGTGGAGGGTGGCAGCTAACAAACCGACGTTGTGCCGGGCTTTTTTTTTCTTCTTTTTTTTCGGTAGGCAATCACATTGGGGCAAAGGGGCGAGGCTGTTACTGGGTCCTAGATTGAGTAGGGACATGCATAGCTGGGATATTATAGGCTGATGTCTACAATGGTCGAAATCATGATAACTATATCTGAGCAAATATATATATATATATATATATATATAAGAGTGTGATATGTGGTGTGTGTGGTGGTCTTTCCCATGTCCTTTTTGTCACATGAGTTTGGGGTGGACTCAAGACACTTAGTTCAAAGTCTTTGTTCTTTTAACCGGGGAGGGGGGCAATAATAGAATATGATAGTACTTTGTAGACTATCATTAAGCCAAAAGTGAGAGAGAGAGACGTGGGATTCGCTATCTGTGATTAAAAGATATTGCCCATTGCGTCTTACATATGACTGTCACCCCTCTATGATGAATCTTTTTCAACACAAAATTGAGTGAGAAACTAGATCAAAAGGTCTTTGCTTTGACTGTGATTCATTGGGGGCCTAAGAATGGGGCAATTAGGCCATGGATGGTATGAGGCCAGAAGAAATGTCACGGCACGAGACATTGAATGTTTTTTTTTTTTTTTAAATATTATTATTAACGTCACTAATAGAGATGTTTATACTATGCCGTGATTCTCGTTTGACCTTTGAAGGTCATCTCACTGGGCCTCCTGCTTCCTTACAGATATCTAACAGCATACAAACAGTTCATCCAACGTGACATGCAATGTCCCCATCCATCCACCCTCCATCTCGTTAGATTCCTTTGCAACTTCCTCCGTTACCTTTCAACCAAAAGACCACTACATCTCCTTCTATATTCTCCTCTTTCGAGTATTCTGACGTCTTTCCAATGCCTATTCCGTTACCTCTATGGCCGGAAGAAGAAATCTCCGCTTACTTTGCACTTCATCCACCCAGGTTAGGTACTTACTTCCTGGTCAGGAACAGTCCACTGTAGCCGACACAAACTCGCTAAAGGCAAAGGGAAAATGGCCATGAATATGTGATGAGAAAATCTCAAGAGACTGTGAAGAGGAACAAAGAAAAGAAATATATGAAAATTGAGCTCTTTCAACTTGTGTATATCATAGAATACTGACAACTCGCAGCACTGTATCAGCGTGTCCCTGAAGAACCCCTCTCCCCCTCTCGTGATAGTGCTTCAGATTGTGGTTCAGAGGACCAAAACGAAAGCCTCCGTGAAACCTCAGCTCAGAAATTAAGATTTGCCATCATCTTGTTTGATGCCACGGCCCTTGCCTCTTTCTCTTCTTCTTCTTCTTCTTCTTCTTCTTCTTCTTCTTCTTCTTCTTCCTCCTCCTCCTGCAGTAAAATTCATCCCAGTTGACTGTAACGAGGTTCTTCATCATTTTGCATTGCCGCTTCTATCTTCTTCTCTTTTGCGTCATCGTTCATCGGTCCTGATTAATCAAGTCCTTACAGCCATCAATGAGGACACGCTCCTTTGTTAGACTTTTATACTCCTTGTTACACTCTATGCTCGAAACGAAGGATTCCAAGCCAAGTGAATGTACACACCCCCGTTGCCTTGCCGGGCAACAAACTCATATCACAGTTCGGAAATTTTGACATCGTGACTGCTTGAAAAGACGGTGAAGGGGCCCTGTTGAGGTAGGTAACTTGGGCCGTAGACATGGGTTTGCAAATAGGGTGTTCTTACTGTACCTACCTACCCAAGGTACATACAAGCAATTCTGTTTACTTACACGACCTATTATATTGCACAGTATCGATGGTGCTATATTCATAAAAAAAAAACAGTAAAAAGTTGTATCTATTTCGTACAAACGGTTGAACGATGTATACAAAATAGACCCCCGAAAACCACGGGACATGGCCGTTTCTTGTGGTCGATGACGTCGAAGAACATGGCACGGACTCACTCCGGCGTCTGTCCGGTTCGTGTTTCTGCTCATCAACCTTCTTCTTCAAAGATGAACAAAACCACAGACCTCTCAAGTCTGCATTAGCAGTCAGCACCTAAGACCCTTTTCTTTTTCTCTTTACAAGTTCCTCTGTTTCTCTATTATATCGTATAGTACAGCACCCGCCAAATTACCACCAGCAAGTGGTACAAGGGTCACCACCGCATGCGACACGCCTGCACACTACTCTACAGGCCAACGACGGGCCTCTTTTTTTTTTTCCACATATTCTTACATGCAGGCCGAGATGAGCCCGCCCATACAAGCCTGTTTGTTCTGCATTGCGTACTCAGATTATCTGTGTGACCGATGAAACGGCACTATATGCACATGTGTACGCATGTACTGTACTGTACTGTACTGGATATGGGATGCATGCATTCTTATGAGGCGAGTGATTGAAATCATGAGTCAGGGTAATCAGCCATGTTGTAGATACATTGCTTCAGCTTCCACGGCATAGGAAACCGACACGCTGTAGAATGCACCACATCTTGCGTGTTTGCGGTATGCGCATATATTATCGCGGTATCGGTGTTAATTACTCACCACTACTACTATTATGCTATCCGTGTAGATCCTGTCTCTATTAGCCTCACCGTCCCATGTCTTTCTCCAACGATGAATGGACGTCACATATTTTCTCTCCTCATCAAATTCCCACATCATCCAATCTTCACCCTCTCCGTCTCCACCTTCCCACTCCCCCACAATCTATATGGAACGTTTCGTAGCCAATATCATGTCTCTCTTCAACCTGTCGATCCTCCACGCACCCCTCACGATACAACACTCGCCACCCCTCTCTCTCTCTCTCTCTCTCTCTCCTCTTATCCCTCTCTCTCCTCTATCCCTCTCTCTCCTCTATCCCTCTCTCTCCCTCTCCCTCTCTCTTTTTCTCTTTCTCTCTATCTACCCTAGCAAGCCATTTCCCCCCTCGGCATTCAACCTCATATCCCAGACCGACCAAAAACTAAAATATGAAAAAGAAAAATCCAACAAAACCGAAAGGGACCTGCCTGGTGTGTAACTTGTCACATTATTCTACACCGGCCGAGGTGGGTGTCTAGGGTAAGTCCACAACTCAGTCACTCATCTATCCCATCCTTTTGTTCTATTTCTCTCGTCTATCTCTGAGTACACTGTGGTATCTCTGCAGTGTCAGTGGACAGAAAAGAATAGAAATGTCAAAAGGACCAGGACATGGATTGTCACGATGTCTGACTGACACAATAAAGTGAGAAAAATTAAAAATTAAAAATAGATAAAATACTGCAAAGCATGACTTTGAATATCCACATAATGCACTAAGTTTTTTTCTCACAACATCATTTTTTTAGAGTTAACGGAATGAATAGATTGGGATATTTTGTGCACGTAATTGCATACGACTAGCCCAGGCCTCAAAGCGGGTGCAGGTTCTGACATCATTGTTCAAAAAGAGGGTTTAGTCTAAAAGATTTTAGTCTGTTAATCAACCACTAGCCAGCCTATGGATTTGCTGATTCCCTGGTATGGGCCGAGGTGATCACCGCCTTTTTTTTTCCTTGACAACTACCGTGCACAGTAAACACGTACGGTACTTGTGGTAAATGCGTGTGTGGCAGAGAACTGGGCTAAAGATACTTATTTCGTTAGGTTAGCTTGCATGTTTGCAATTCTTAAAGGAGCTTCCTTCTTGAGCGGACCCGTATTATCTACAAGCAGTAAATGGTTAGTTATATATGCAGGGCACTATGGGACGTTTAAAATGTGCTTTCTTTTTACCATGATGCATATTGGTGCATCCAATACCAGTTTTCTCTAGAGCCTGGTAATCTTGTGATATGACAATATTTCCAAGTTAATTAACAGATTTAACCAGAGATTAGTTTGATGTTCCAGTTATCTCAAGATTTTGAACATCACATGAGGTTGTGGTTTTGTCTGCAGATACTTTCTTATTGAGGATTAATACCCTTGATGATATAATCGTTAGGGTTAGACTACTTTAAGCTCCAGTTCTTTCCTTCTACGTACAATTAGTGACTCGGGGAAGGTTTCACAAAGACACTAAAATCGACACTAAAGATCATTGTACAAGTCGTAAACAGTAGCTACCATTCTAGTCATCAACATCTTCAACGTCAACTTCATCATATCTTGACAAATTCAGCGACTACCGGACCGAGCGCCTTGGCTCCACGTCCATCACATCATGGCTTATTCAGAACATGATAGAACTGCACAAAACTAGTCATCCACGCGCTAGTGATAGTGACTGCCTACCATCCTGTGTGTCCTGACATATGCAGGGCCCAGAGGTCATCTCTCTGGACATCTACCAACCACTATTAAAGGAGATTCAGCATAACTTCGATGCTAATGTTTTGTATGGTAGTGTCATGGAAAATAGGATTGCTATTCCACGCGTACTGCATGCACTTATGTAGGCACATACCTACATTTTCCATCTCACAGAATAACAACAGCCTTGGAGGACAAAATTCTATCTTCTTCCCAAGGCCATGGACAGTTCTTTGGGGGGTTCCATCAAACTCTAATCACCGTCTCGTGATTTTCACTGTTTCAAACTACGCCTCCCTCGCTGCTATCACATTCGGAGATAATATCACTTCTGTTCCGTCCTAGTTAGTCGACAAACACGTCAGCCATGCGGAACTGTCTCTGGCTCCTCTTTTTGCATATCTAGAGCGTTCCCAACAAAACCCACCTATCCTTGTTTTTCACACATTCGAGGCCGTTACTATAAGGTCATATTCCATTCCATCACATACACATACTCATGCATATGATAGTACATCACGTTTCGAGTATTGTCTCTGTTTTGTGCGTATATATGGTACCTGATTTTTGCTAGAATCAAGTAGGTACTTTTCTTACCAGGACTTTCCTTCGCTCCGAGGCTTATCGACACATTCATCACACGTACTTTCAAGGAACGGAAACATGAGAAACACCATTTGCCACAGGCTCTATACATGCATGTGTGCCGTATATTATGGTGTTTCAAACTTCAACACCAAGTTCTGTACACATCACCATCTAAGTATTTTTTACTTTGGAAACACATGTGCCTTAATCTAGCTGACCGCTTCTTTTTTCTCTTTTTTCTCGGCGGATACAAATAGCCTTGTCCCGGAGATGACGGTGCCCAACAGAGCCGGAAAAAAAAGACGGACGTCTAGTACTGTCCGCCTGACAACTCCGGACTTTCACGACCGATAACATCCAACCTGCAAGTAGACCCTCAAGGGTTTGCAGGTCTAAAAGCGGCTTTGTGGGCCATTAGCTGCAAGCGAGCACATATTGGTAATTCAACTTGCTGCATCTACAGGCTTCGGGAAGAGCCACTACATGGTGGTACATCCATGGTATCTTTGATTCAGTTTCAACATT
Organism: Bretziella fagacearum; assembly: GCA_002018255.1. Taxonomy (NCBI): domain Eukaryota; kingdom Fungi; phylum Ascomycota; class Sordariomycetes; order Microascales; family Ceratocystidaceae; genus Bretziella; species Bretziella fagacearum. The sequence continues at coordinate 20,646 of MKGJ01000156.1, read as the reverse complement.
ATGCAGTTGGATGGCGTTATAGTAGTTGCATCTCCAAGATTGCAAGAGCCAGTGGCATATTTGTCCATCTTTTTAAAAATGCATCTAGCAAAATATTGCCCTCTGGACTAGGTCGCAGCCTGCATCCGACAAGGCCTTGCAGAAAACAACATGCGCCCCACCTAACAGTCTCTAGATTTGGACACTGTCATCCCCAAGTGGACAAACATGCACATGTACTAGTCATATCTATTTCCAATTCTGCATCTCTCGCAGCTCTCGCCTCCACTGGATCGGCATCCAGATGCAGGTGGAGTCAACGGTCGATACGGTCATGAGTAGGTGGGGTGGGATGCAGCCTCTTCTGTAGAGACTTTGACTTACAGTAGCTTTGTTGCATTTATGTGAGGGGTCACGATGTTGGTGGAGGACAGGTGAAGCATGGGGAAATTTTGATTCCGGTGGCCATGAAAAGCGGCCGCATGAGGTCTCACCGTGATATACAAGCAAGAGGTTCACTCTGCCCTAGGCTAAACTAGTAACTATAGAGTACAATGAGAAACGTCTTTCGTCTAAGACATTTTTAAGAAATAAATCTCGTGACCGTTGATTAAGGTTAGGGTATATGACAACTTTGATTGATATGGTTGTTAGGAACTTTCTGAAATCATACCTATAATGCACATAGATATCTCACTTTTACGTGACATTTACTTGGAACAACTGTAGACCTACATGATATATTTATGGACCCGACTTGAGGCTACTATCCAGCTATGATAAACTCTAAAGCAGTCAGCCATCCACAGCAGACCATGGCTTTAGACATTCAAACCTTACACATGATCTAATACCGACCCTATAGTAGTCTGATAACAGTATTCAGACATTCTGTTATGGACTATTTGGCCATGTAGGTCTCGAACACGGGTTGATCATTATGTGTTCGGTCCAGTGAGACATTCAGTCTAACTGGCACTTGAACATCAGAGCAACTCACAATAAGAAACTAAGACAGACTCAGCTCAAATTTCGTACAACGACTACTTCTCTTCGGAGTACGGTGAAGCCGATTTACCAAGATATTACCCATCAGGTGTGGAGCGTATCATTTCAGAAGGATGTGCGCAATAGAGAGATAACTCTTCCTTCTCGGAGTCTTGCATTGCAAAGTCCGACCAACCAACACAGCATACTAATTCTAAACATAATCAATACAGCTCACGATCTAGAGATTACCCGTCAATCATCTATTCATAGACCATAAAAACACCAATGTTCAAGCAAACTACATCACGGGCCTGGATAAACCCCCGCACAGTATCATACTTATAAAACCCTGAACCCAGAGGTACCCCAAAGCTGATAAAGTTGAAAGTGCCTTGCACAAATTCGAAAGCTAGTTCCTTCTAGTATCACTTGTCCTTCCTCAACAGCCGCGGAAGCAAGCTTGTGATCCCTTGGAGTCCACTTTGTGCCACAAAATATTGGCGGGCATCCGAGTTCCAACAGCGGGTATCCCTTCTTGACGCCTCATAGTTTGTACTTGCCGCCAGACTACACGCTTGGTATTCAGCCTCCTCCGCTTCCTGCGGTCTCTAGGTCTGACTTCATCTATCCCCAACGGGTTCAAGGGATTATATTGCGTCTCGGAGCCTATATTTAGTGTCATTTTAAAGTCATGGACTTATATAAACATTATGTCTTGGAAAGTCCACACACCAGGCGATTCTTCGGGATATCATGAAAAGCCCCTGAGGTACTATATCCATCACGGCGGAGCTTAACTCCTATCTTCTGCTTCGCTACCCTATATATCCAACCTAAACAAACACCTACTGTACCTAGATGGCTGGTTCTCCCTGCCTGCCTACTCGGCTCTTGTCTTGCCCGTAACAATATTCAGAACCAGCGACGAAATGGGCAACAATATTAGACGGAGTGATATTGGACATCCTACGGCGAACCTATAAGCCTAGTGCGCCCGCCATCTAAACGTCAGCACGGAAGCGGGGACACTCTGGAGTGCGCGGTTGCACGGTGGTTTATCTAGCCAATAGAAGAGCAGGAACACCTATTCTAGAGATATAAAAGAATAATAGCATATGCAACGCTGTCGGTGGTCGGTGTAGTGGCCTCGGTTGGCGTATACAGGCACGGGAGGTAGGTATGAGATATGCGGGTTGTGGGTTCTGTGAGATATAAGTACGGTCTTCCTGGTTTCTTATGCGGTGACTCAACGTGATATGTACGCTAGGCCCATGAAGAGGTTGGAGAGGAATCAAGGATAGGAGATGGGATCGAGAATGTATCAAAAGACGTTCTAGTTGGGGGCCCTTTGGGCTAGAAGGGTCTACGCTACAATCTGTCCACTCCCTTCATATTAGCTCATTAATGCCGCTATCAACGCGACTTAACCTGTTTGACAGAACCAACAGAGGAATGATCGAGAGTTTTGGTAGTAGCTCTTAACCTGTTCCGGCGACTTCATACCACAGGGAACATAGCACCAACTGCTTCAACGTCAACTTGGCCGTCAGCTATTATAAACACTGGGCCACTGCAAGCATTATTGCTTGTTCTAGGAAAACGAGGTCGACAAAGTGGTCGTGAAGGCTCACTCCTACGGGAAACAGTCTGACGAGATTCACGCCGAAGCAGGGTTGAAGCATGTTCCGGGAAGTAGATAGCAAAACGGGACAGAGAAGTAGTGACTGGTCTAGCAAGAGACACTACATTGGGATATCGTCACTACTGAAAGGATTGCGCAGTGACTTCAGGGAGTATCTCCCAAATGATGGAATGGAAAGAGGAGGTTGGAATGCACCATTGCATCTTCCCAACCAGATATCCGGACTGTACGGTACCCAACAGCATGAAATGACTCCATCTTAGTGTCTCCGTCCCTCTGGAAAAACTCTTCTACTTTCCCGCCTTAGACATCAGAGGGCGTGATTCCTGGAACACACTCGTCGCACCCCAGCCTCATCCTCGTCAATTCCTCTCGTCTCTCACTCTCGTCCTTCGCTTCTCGCTTCTCATCTCACTCCGACCAACATATCAACGCCCGGTGCTGTGGCTGAAATCCACGGATGCCCGCAGAACCGACCATCCACAACGGCAGCCGCAGTCGCCCCCCGAACAGCCAGCCTTCCGCCAAGAATCGGGAAGCTAACACCAGACGAGACTAAAGGTACTGGGGCTTCATGCAGCAGAGTGGCGGGATACGAGGATGCTGTGGCAAGTATTGTAGGACTGTAGGTTCTGACATACAAGGCTCTCTCTCTCTCTACAGGACAGTGCGGCGATGGCGGGGCGGTAATGTGCAGGTCATGTAGTGCGCCGTGAGGACGCCGTAGGCTATTAGGGGCTGGTCGAAGGGGCGGAAGCTAACTGTGTAGTGGACGGACGATTACAGGGCGAGCAGACTGCGAGTGATGAGAAGACATGCAGTGGCCCGGAAGGGGCTGGTACCGTAGAGAGCACTGCAGAGGATGTCACTGGTACTTGTGGGCTTCTGTGTACTGCCGTGTCACTTGATAGATAGGCGCTGTGTGTCCATTCTTTGCCAAGTCACTGGTACTTACATTGATCAGAAAGGAGAAGGGTCAGTTGCGGAGGAGTGGTGTGGATATTAGTGGGTTTGTCAGACAGTTAGGCTACCCACTGACTTTGAAGAGCTTACAGTGACAAAACTCCGTTTTTGTGACTATAGGGATACTAACCGGTAAGTAGGTACCTACCTACACTACATTCCAGATGGACCCGTGGTCATTCCACAATGGAACCCACCCACTATCCCTTTATTCCCCACGGTCCAACTGTCACCCACCAGTACAAAATCCCCCAAACTTGTGCCCCATCCACCAACAAACCCGCTGAAAGTCCCCCCTCTCCCCTCTAAGATTCACTCCACTACAAACCTACCGTGACCATCCAAAACCAGCCAACTGGCCTAAATCAACTGGACGAAAACAGAAAAGGTTTGTTGCACAACATGACAGGTACCTACATAGGTACTTTCCTACAGCACTATAGACAGAGGCTCCGCCAGGAACACGCCAAGAACGGTGACAGTAAAACTCAATACACTAGGCTAACCTTTGCTTCTCGGTGATTTTGGACGCCACTGTCACTTTCTTGCAACTCATCATAGACGACGAGGAGACGTTGGGTTTACCGAGAGTTGTCTGTGGGTACTCTCGAGTTTGGAATGTTGAGAGTGGTTGGGTATGTCTAGGGCTAGTGCTGGCAAATCAGCTTCAGGCCAATGGGTTGTTTGGAACAAGACCGAGGTAGACATTGAAGGTGCGAGATTATAGTCGTTAGGAGAAGCTCCAGTCGATAGTAGTAGGTGAGGGAGTTTCGAGGCGGTCAGGAGAATCGAGCGATAGAGAGGGTCCGGATAGAGAGTGTGGACAAGGGAGGCGTCGTGAAGGTCAATGTGAGATTGGTCAAGTCTTGTTCAACTTGGCATTCACTGTGCACCATATCGAAACGATGATCTCACTTTATCCTTAATACACTAATCTACACGATTAGGACTTCCCGGTTTCTATTGGCTGGGTGTTTCCCATCAAAATCACGCCTCGAGACCCTGAGGTACGAGTTTCCTGTTTTGACTGGCCTAGTTTACATGATGAACGAATCGGAAGTTTAGTCAGACATGACTACTAGTCAAGTGGGATGCACAGTATTTTAGATTATAGCGAATCACAACGCATACACTGCTTGACAGGGCGACTGACACGGGCCGTGGGAAGAGAAGGTTGAGGGAGTAGTCAGTCACTCTATCCCCTCACACATATAGCAACCATGCTTTCAAAATGTACTAGTAACCACTATAGGGCATATAACTATATATCCAGCCACACTGTATTGTCTGACTGAACGTAGCACCTCTCTTAGTACCACGCAACCACCAAGTCGCTCATCGTCCTCTTCCAAAACAGTACCAGTGCCACTGAACCATGCATCCGAGTTCCCTGTCCGCACTCAACAGTAACCCTGCTGTTTCTTGCAAAGCGGACACTCGGATTCTTCAGATTGGCCTGGACAGTGTTCCGGTCAGATAGACGTTGCATGGTATCTTATCGCGTCTTTTTTTGGATGTTGCAGTCCAGCGGTGATAACCTCAGGGTTCAAATGATATAGGGATAATATCACTCTGGAAAAGAAAAGGAAAAAAGGTATGATTTTTCAACTCTTTTTTTCCTCCATATTGTACATTTTATGCAACCAGATATGGATCTTATGCTTCTATTATTGCTTGGCCATGTGCTGGATAGCAGCCATAATAGAGAGGTTGCGTACTGCCCTTGCAGGACATTCCTACCTCTCTACATCTGACGCATTATCCTGTCCAGTAATATCCTCCACTAACCATTGCAGAATCGAATCACTTCAACACTATACGAAACCTCTTGAGCCACTCCCTCATTCTAGCACGCACACTCCAACGTCCCTATATCCGTGGTAGAAAATAAAATAATGAAAGAATAAAAAAACTCATATGTTGTTAAACAAACCCCCTCGTTTAACCAGCCAGTAAGAACATAGAATGAACCTCCAAATTGTTCATTTACTACCATGTAATTCATGTCCAAAATCTGTAATATTACAGAACGGAAGATCCCAGAGGGTTAGCAAAAAAAAATAAAAGAAACAAAGGAAGGAAAAAGCAATCATAAAAGGAAGCCAGTATCACAGCAGTCCCCCCTCTAAGGTCTGTTTCCTCTCGGCTTTCGTTGTCGTCTAGTAAGTGTCTTTTCTAAGATGTTGCAAAATCCTCTCCGTAGTTGTAGCCGGACTCTCACTCTCCGCTGTGGCATCTTCCTTTTTCTTTTTTTTCTCCTTCCACACATCTTTCCCTTGACTGGCTTGTTTACTAGGTCCGCGCTCCTCCCTCAACCTTGCCTCCATCTGTCCTTGCTCTCCTGCACAATACGAAGCCTTCCCGCAGTGGACATGGCAGCAGCTGAAAGGTTTTTTTTTCCAGGTTTTTTTTTTTTTTTTGCTTGGAGTGCACGGGCAGATCAACGGGCCGTTCACTCATTCCCGTTGCTTCTGTTCTCTAATTTGCGGCAAAATTTCAGTGCTATCAGGAAGCCTCAGTGGCTTTTCTAGACATCTAGTGGTCAGCTTTTGTGATGTTCTCACGACTATCATTAGCTCCCATACACACACACCTTCTGATCCCCAAAACAGTAAGAACCTCGCGATATTGCATACCATATAATACCCCACTCCAATAGCAACCTATTGCATCGCCCCACTACACTATTCATCACATTAGAATCCCACCGACGTCTCCCAGCCAGTCCCCTCAACGTTCATCTCTTCACCTCACGCACGACATACTCCTCCCCACAACAACCCCACCCAATCAACCATTGGATTCGCTCTCTCAAATAGCCAGAAAATCTCCTCTCCTCCAACCGAGGGCAATCATTGACTGGTTGCCCGCTCATGCCCTTGCTCACGTATTAACAGGGAACAGGCGTTAATGACCAGGCGCCAGAGCAGGGGTGTCAAGTGGTGTGGAGAGGCCAGGAACGGGGGAGTATGATCCCGATGGTCTATCCTAGGTCTTTTTTTTTTTCTTTTTGTGGTCTTTGGTGGATTGATAAGTTGGCGGGTTGTGGGTGGGTTGTGAGGATGTCGGGGGAAGTGGAAGCAGACAGCTGTCGTCAAAAATGGTGCGGGTAGGTAGGCATCATGCATTGAAGATTGCGAGCACAAGCCGAGTAGTCTACGGCTACTTAGTCGGCAAGGTGATGTGCCGGAATTGATGGATGAATGGATGGATTGATGGATGAAATTCTGCAATCACATCATGTGATATTAATTGTCGACGAGACAGCATTGTCGTGTCGTGTGATTCGGTATCATTGTCCAGATTCAATTGGGACTAATTGAAGGTGAGACAAACTGAAAGATTATTATTGGCTACGTGGTTTGATGTCTCTCAATTCTCAATTTCCTTGATATAACTGTAAGCATGTCATTGTCAATCAGTTAAATCCTTCTTCCTTCATACAGTAGGCTATAAAAATAGGGAGTTCAGGTGACATGAGCTTATGCAAGAACATATAGAATATAGTTCATGATGTGTGTGCAGTATCCCTTAAGTAGCCTAAGCTTAAAGACACACACACACACACACAGAGATATTGACAGTATTTCTATTTTATCTTGACAGGTCTTTGTCTCATTAAATGCTTTCATTAATTTATACATTAATGATATGTCGTTCCTGGATTTTGGGACTAACGATTTTGCACCTGCCAATCCTGACAATTATCTGTGTTTATAGAAAGTACCACCAATAACCTTCGAGTACTAGCGTGGTTAACCCTATAATACTGTATAAAACCGAACATAATCCTTGTGTATTTTATGCAGTGGCATAGCCCTTTTCAGATGGTAAACGTTATACTGCAAATCACTCCAAAAGTAAAAACCTTACGCCTGGATGATCAGAAACTAATAGTTTTGAACATAAACACATAGGTGATTGATAGGTTTTGATGATTTGACTAGATTCTATTAAGGTTGAAGAGAGGAGTATGAAAAACATGATCACAATAAACAATGCATAGCACAGAAGAATTTTCACTAAACCCACTTTATAGATACACCTTAGTCATACCCCACAATACTTTGCATAAGTTTCCTCTCATATTCCCATTCAGATTAGGATACTGGCCGATTCAGCCACAACGTTGCAAAGATGATGACTTTTTGCTGACTGACTGTAACACTATCTACTACAAATTACGCACCTTTTTTATTTTGATTTTTCTACGGGGTTTCTCATCTGGTTCGTTTGTAACGTTGAGGTGAGAAGTGTGATATAAAAAAAACAGGCAAAATCAAAGTGTGGTCTGTGAGATTATCCAACTCCCCATGACCATCTTTATGTGTAATCTCCATACCCTTATCCTGTCTTCTCTCTCCTCTCCCCTCCCCCCTCTCTCTCCAAATCACCTTTTGTTTCTCTTGTCGTCATCGTCATCCCCCTTGCTCTACATCAATAAGGGGTCAAAGTCTTTAATCGTAATCGAACCAACCGCATGCCCTTGCTACGAGTCTTCCTTGTGTTTGTCGAACTCATAAACCTAGCTAACCGTTCATCTACTATCACATCAAGTATGTAAGCAGCTTTCCCAACTCTGTCCAATATGTTTGAAATTCACATACACTAGCCAGGGCCCTGGCTGCTGCTCAATGGGCACTGACCACCCCGGAGGCACCTCCGGTTAGCCTAGATGACAGCATTCCCATCCTCTCATCGACCGTCTGTCGCTAAAATGGCAGGACGGAAAGAGCACACGCCCATGTTTGCGATCTGATCTACTTACTTGGCGTGAGAAGACAAAAAAAAGACGAGGCTAGGCAATACTTGGTGGTGTGGATAGAGGGATAGTAGTAGATTTGTTTCTGTGGCTTGCTCAGAGAAGAGAGAAGTGGCTTCTAGCCCTGGTCTTCAGCGTTGTATTAGCTATGCATCTGCCCATTGAATTGCCTATTTCTAATGATGAGGAATGACTTCCTTGTTTAGCTTGCGCATTCGGATAGCTTAGTTGCTGTTTTCTGTCAGAGGTGGCGTGCAGGGTAGAGAGGTGTTTGTGAGCAAACGAGGTAAGTGAGGGATCATCGCTAAAGGTGAAAGGCACAGGTAGAGAGAATGAGGGGGTAGGGGGGGGGTGAGAGATGGAGGAAGTTACAGTGACGATATCTGTCATCAAATTGACAAGTGAATTTGTAACTTGAATCCAAGCACTTTAATGAATACACTGTAGAGTATCAAAGAGACCCCGTTCATTTGAGAAATCCGCGCTGGTTGCATGTACAAGGGACGAGCGCAATACAACCTTTACAGTGACTATCGGTTGGTCACTTTAATAGCGGGTGCTATTATGCCAAGAGGGATAATAAGTTAGTTGATGGTATGCTGGTGGGGCGCGCACCAGCGGCATTTACAGAAGAGAAAAAAAGGAAAGGAAAAAGGAGCATAGGGCACAAGAATGTAGATTGAGGGCATGTGCGGAGTTGACTAGGTGGAGCCTCCTACTGATTTCAATAACCATAAGAAAACAACTTTATAAGAATCGGTGCGCGCTTTGGCAAGATGTGGATGTCAAGTGGCAAGTAAGGCAAACACTGGACGAATATGTATGCGTAGGACATAAACTTTAGGACACACACTCACACACACACACACACACTATTCTGGCATGTAGCATAACTGCGTTGCATTGTGTCTCTCTCTTTTTTTCTTTCTTGTGCTGCTTGCTACGGACAACCATCAAGCTGTAATGGTCAGATTATTCGTTTATTTGTTTGCTCATTAGCTTCTCCGGTCACTTTCTGCCGGTTATCGCAAGATGCCGTTCACATGCATATATATATGCATGATTAGTCTAGCGAAAACGGAGATGCAGGATTTGTGGGGGTAAGAAGAAGGAGACAGGCCAACCAGATGCTGGATATGAATGTATGAAGCGGTAGGAGGTGTGGGAATTGAGCTCATGTGATGTTTTATTCACATGATAATATAACAAGATTTTGGGTAGATTACTGGGTTTGTTACTCAATGAAAGCTTGTAACGAGAAGTGACTAATTGTCGAGTCGCCCCCCGCATGTGCAAAGATTGTCTCTTAAACTGCTTGTCTAGCCTGTTTGTTTATTTGTCCGTCCGTCCGTTCGTTGTCCGTCTAGTCCGTTCGCGCACACCGCTTGTTACAATTGGAGTATACGGTGTACACGATCCGACTAGGTATTTACTTGAGTACTCTCCTCTTCACAGTGTAGAATACAAAATCACTAGTGAAACCTATCTGGAATCATTTTACTACTGTTCATATGTGTTTTACAGTTGCAACATGCAGCATCAGCAAATCATCTCCAGCCTAGATGCCTAAATAAGCTATGGCATGCGGCGGACGGACTAGAGAGTTAGTGGGTATGTCTGATATGTAGAGTCGGAGACATTGGTAGTACCAGTGCCTTATGAGCCCCAAAGTGTTGGAGTTGGAAAATAGCACATGTGTTTCTGCAGACAACATATGTTTGTTATATGAATCAACACGAGCTTAGTATATTGGACATGACATCGTGCGACTGCATATACAGTTTGCTTGACCGAGACATGCGTGTGCGTGTGTGTGATTCAGATTGTTAATGATGAAAAAAAAAAAAGAAACCCTCGAGGTCTCGTCAAGATTCATATTTGCCTCTTATCAAAACCTTTTTCCCGGCCATGTTGATGCTACCCAGAAAGAAGATATACAACGACCAGCCCTCGATGATTATAACATATATAGCTAGTATGAATTTACAATGAAGCTCAGAACAACAACTAATGGTAATTTCGCCTACCATGTGAAGTCGACGGGGTCTATTCCACGCGGTTCAATTCGCTGACTTTACGAATACAAGGGGGGAGAGGGAGTTGACTGGGGATGGGTGAGTAGGCTTACGGAAAGAGACCAACCAGAGTGAACGTGGGGGGGGGGGGATATGATTATAAAGATTACTAGGAGATTAATGACGAATATGATGGAAACTTGAAGATTGATTGATGTGAATCTGGGTAGAGGCATACCTACTGTGTGGCAGCAAATGACGAAAATCGGCATGATCTGGCTTGCCAAAGGTAGGTACCTACATAAGCTGATGACTTGGAACAGACATGCGGTTGTGTGTATGTATGACTTAACCAGGGTTCTGTGTTGAAGAAATGGCACTGTATTGCAGATTTGCTGCATGAATTTGCACATACAGTATGTATTTGGATACAATATGCGTGGATAAAGGACAACGGTAGAGGAATCTGCAGAGGTAATCTGCAAGGCAAAAGCTACCTACTACCTACCTATCTACCATATAGGCGCAGAAAAGACAGAGTCACAGACTGACTATCGTCGGTAGCTACCGTACCGCTCCTATAGTGGAGATGGAGCGTCGGGTTTACTGCAAAGTAACGACGGATACGTGCTAAAGGAGATGGGTGGAGCACACAGACACTGTGGGATATCCGTGTGAATTTGGGCGTTGACTGTGGGTACAGTGACTGTGTAGGAGGTAAGAAGAAAAAGAAAAAGAAAAAGAAAAAAGAGCCTCATTAATAGAACCCTCAGAGACATGTTCCACTATAGTATTTTTCTTTCTTTTCTTTCTGCCTTTTTTTTCTTCTTTTTTTTTTCTTCTTTTTGTTTCTTTTGCCAACAGTCTTTGAACTCCACGATCCATGATCCATACCGGCGGGAAGACTGAGAGCATCATCCCGGTTTTCGGGGGTTGAGCCAGCATCAGGGTTTTATCCTTCTCAACCAACAAGATTAAAGCGAAGCAAAGCAAAGCAAAAAATAAATCAAAGAGATACTCAACAACATCGTCAAACTTGTAGATTGTGGATTCACCATTTCTGCGCATCAGAGCAATTCCTCTAGTTCCTATCTCATATCCTCCAAGCCCTTTTACTTATTTTTTCCCCTCTACTTTTTTCTTTCTTCTTTTCCCATCCGACAACATCCTGGCCCAGACCGCTGCCAACATGAGACACGCCACTGGCTATCGGCAGCCTATCTTCACAAGCTAGGCAGCGAAAATCTCTACACACTGTATCCCACACATCACAGGGGAACTCGGGCGGACGACCCGGTAGCTCATGTATATATATATGTGACATACATACATGTGGTGGCATAAGCATACACGGGTTAGATTACACATGCGAGTATGAACGAAAGAGAGAAATAGAAGGAGACAGATTTGGAAGGACGAGCCAGGTATGTATGTAGGTTATGGTGGGTTACCGAAAGGATATTTAGTGCACCACTTCAGCAGTGGTTTCTGGCGTGGTCTTAGCTTGTGATTGGGGGGGCTCGTATATGAAATTTTTCCAGAGTGTGATGGGTTGTTTTATTCAATGACTGGTTAACAAAGCATTATTCACTTGATTTCATGAAACAATAAAGGCAAAAAGGGTTCAACACTTGTCAACTATATCCTCGAGGCACATCTTTTTACCATGGGTCTCTCTCTCTCCTTCTCCTCGTCTTCCTCCTTCCCTTCCTTCTTTCTCTCTTTCTGCTCTCCAAAAGGAACAGCTGATTCTCTTAGTTATGTCTTGTCAGACGACAACTCCGCTATATGCTTGACGATGTCATACGCAGACCTTTGGGACTTTTCTTTTCTACTCTCGGACTCGGTCAAGAACAAAAGGATCAAGTTGAAAATAGAGTTGTCATAAAAAAAAAGAGTTTACAAACAGAGAGAGAGAGAGGGTTTTGTTTTTTTGTAGAGGCAGATGCCAGACATACACTCCTCCCCTCCTCTTCACACACACACACACAACACAGTCCAATTTATATATCTCTCTTCTTCTGGCATCGAGGATGTCTGTGTGTCGTTTACTCCTTCTGCGGATTGTAAGGGCTGGCAATCTTCCGGAATAACGCAGTTCCGAGCCACAGGTTGGTGTGACTAGGAAATTAGCTATTGGGACTTGAAAATATGTATATCACAAGAGTAGTAGCAGTAGTACGTGTATGAGCTGGCCCTTTCTTGGGGTTCTTGACACCACCTGACTGGATGACTTTTTGTTACCAACAGCTTGAGGTCTCTGTGAACCATGATACTGACTCTCTCTCTCTCTCTCTCTCTCTCTCTCTGTGTGTGTGTGTGTGTGTGTGTGTGTTGTCTCAACTATTATTCACCATCATTATCTCTTAATCATCAAGTCAAACCACATCCCCTCCCTGGCGGACTTAATATTCAAAACTCCGACCGACCTCACGACACCTCAACGGCACAGCAGCAGGGTCGCCAGGTTTGTCTCGAATAGGAAGCATTAGCCAAGAGGAGAACGCCCGCCTATAACGTCCATGTGTGTATTTCATGTGCGGAGACAGTGCGGGTGTGGAAGAAGAAGAAGACAACAAGCACCTACACAAGTAGATGCCTGTCTTTTTTTTTTTTTTTTTTTTTTTCTTTTTTTTTTTCCCCCTTT
>MKGJ01000155.1:10292-47101 GCA_002018255.1 Bretziella fagacearum | reverse complement strand
GGGGGGGGGGGGGGGGGCGTTTCTGCTTGGTGCTGGCATAGACATCATCACATTGATATTCCATATGTTGGACACAATCTGTCTTGTCCTCAACAACCCGGGTCACCACTACCTACTTTGAAACCACCAAAACTTGGTTTTAATATCAAGTATAAATCAACTGTTTCAATATCGTTGTGAACATAAAAGAGGGTCTAGTCTCGCTTTCTGTCTCTCTGTCTTTCTTTCTCTTTCCTTTTCTCTATTGTCCATGTTCACAGTCACTTTTGCGCGGTATCACAACATCTCTTCAGTGTTTCCTACAACCTCGTCCCAATATTATGATTATTTTCTTTTTCTTTTCTTCAAAATGCCAAAGGTTAAACCTGTCGAGGTTGAGTACTAACTTCAGTATCACACAGTCTCCCTGTCCGTTTGGTTGCCTCCCAAAAAATGATATGGAGTGAATGAGAACGTTTCTGGACATCAAGTAGAATCTTCTAATAACAACCATGGCTTTGTGTTTTTTACGCCTAAACCAAGTACAAAACCTGGTTTCCAAAGTGGTGACCAACTAGACATGACGTAGGTGGCTATAACATATGCCATATACTATGCTATATTTTGAGAATAGCACATAATAGCATATCTATATAATGAACACCATGTGAAATTGGAAAATCCAAGCCTCATCACAAATGTTTAGTAGAAGAACAAGCCTGTAATCTGTATATCAATATATTGTAAAAGATGCACCAGGATCTTCATCTATCGTTAGTATGCTAGAAGAGCCCTCTTCTTATGATCATTTGTGAAACTTATGGTATGATCACATTGGTTTTTGATTTAAACAACCCGGAGCAAATGATGGGAGCAAAATGAAGTTGGAGTGAATGATCAAAATGCTGCTGCAAGTGTTGAGGGTTCAAACTACACACATATATATAACGACGACATCTCCATTGATTGTATCTACTTCCAGTTCTGTCCACTTCTCAACACAAACCCTTTCTGACTTCTCATTGAACCACTCAACTTTCTTTATCAATCACTCAATTTTCACACACCCATAATGGCTCCCCCTCGTATCGTCAAGCCCCCGGTCCACCCTCCCAACCTTCCGTACGTTTGATTATACCTCTATTTGCGAAGCATCTTCTAATTAGTGATCTAGACTTGTTTCGGGAACTGATACTCCCGAGAGCATCGCGAACGGCTCAAAGAAGGTCATAGTCCAGGATAATCAAGGACTTTTCTGTCTATATAGATAGTGGCAATACAGTCACTAGTCATCATCACCCACGTAGCTTTGGGCTTTTCTCTTTGCGCTATAGAACCGTGGAGTGCAGTAGGATGGCACTGTATTGGTCGACTTATCAGTCATAACATCACCCCAAGTATGATCATTTTTTAAGAATTATGCTTCTTTTTTTTTTCTTTCTTGTCCATAGCTACTCCTTGGGAAGTCAAGATCTCTTTTTCTTATACATAGTTTGGGGATTTTCATCATTATTTCCGTCTTATTTTCAAGAGGGCTTCTCCATCATGTCCTGCTTTATTCGGGTTTTACTCGTCTTTTATTCACACAATAAATTCAAATACATTACCTTGTAGTTGGTATACTTGCTTGTTATTCTGAACTACATGATACTCGAAAGTCCTTCCCTCTTTGGGATCACACTTCAACCCCCACATGACTTGTCGCCTGCATTGAGATAGCCGTCGCTGAAAACTCTACAATGCCCTGTTCCCTCGTGCTATTTTGTCCGGTACATCGGTCACTGGCTTGTCTGGCAAGTGCAGATCGTGGCCCTGTTTCGGTCTTGTCTTGTAAGCGAAGAACATGCTGTGCTGAAAGCAATAGGCAAATGACAAGTGATGTGACAGTAGGCTGGCTCATGGGGTGATCGGTTCGGTCAGTAGGGCAGGGGACGGGATCCAAAAACGGGCAGGAGAAGGGGCGATCGAGACAAATGTAGAGGCCGTTGTTGCTATTTTTGTAGGTCTTGAAGAACTTGAATTTGGTTGATTGGATGTGCCACTGACAACAATAGCTGAAGTATCTACTATATCAAGTCGCTTCCAACGTTCAAATCAAGATATTTGTTGATGTAATATCTAAACTACGTAATAGCCCAATGTCATGTATCCCTATACGAAATGAAGTGTTCTCAAAAAAATTAACAGATTTAAGGATATCACTTGTACATTTACAATTTTTTTCCATGCGTCTTGATATTTCAATCTAAGCTTGTGGGGGGTGGGGGAGGCGAGTAGTTGGTTGGAATAAGAGGGCTAGCTGTGACGCAAACCGATATCCTGGAATGGAAAGCCTTATAGCAAGGCTCCATCTGTCAATATCAATATCAAACCCCAATCCCTAGTATGAGCACGTCAGGTTGTGTGTCATGACGCCTGCTAATTATATTTTGATATTACGAATCTCATCTCCACGGAGACAATCTTTGGTATATGCTACAATTGCATTTATACACCCAAGATATTGTAGGTCTCTTAGGAAGTACGCCATGTGCGGTATTTCATGGCACCAGTTCATTCTCTGCATGACGCGATATCACAACTGACATGTTGAATATATCCCACTTGGGAACTTTTCAAATTTATTATGCATGTTTCTCTCGCTTCCCCCGATTCACCTACAACAACGTGAATTGGCCTTTCCCTTTCCATATGATCAACCTCTTCTTTTCTCCTCGGATGCTCCCCTCATTTACACCTTACGTATTCTATGTCCCGAAAGTCCCAGATACGGCCCCTCACAGGCTACAGAAGCTACTTAATGATCAACCAGAGGCAAGGTTTCCCCCTGTGAGTCAGACAATGACTGGCTTCTCTCAAGTCTATCAAGACGGTTGACATCAGCTCTATCCATCATTCACGACATTTGAATCCCAGCTAAACTTTCACGCTATGGAACTATCTACATTTGTTATGAGGCTACCATTCTAGAGCCTCTTGATCGGAGGCCTTTAACCAAAAGCATGCATGCGGCACGAAGAAGAGCCTGGTAGCCAGCTTCACCGTTACCTATGTTGTCCGGGAACTTTTTGAGCAATGTGCCGGTGGCTATTCGTATACCATGGCATCTTGGTACTTGCCCAGGCTGTAGGTTACTATGACATCTGCGGTATAGAGTCTCGAATCACATGTGTTCAAAGGGCTTTATAGAGCCTTCTTTGGGATTCAAGAAGATAACATCTATGGATTTTAAGGTATGATTTCATTCTTAGCAGATATCCAAGGATCGAATACTAGACTACCCGTGAAGAGAGCAACCTTTTGAATTGTATAAAGGCAACATGATATCCTCTGCTTGTCTGAGTCATCAAGCCTTCATCATCATTCACAACAATAGTTCTCCGTCCTCGCATCTTTACCACTCGACTTCATTATTTCTCCCACTCAGTCTTAATAAATTCATTATTCACTTACAAAACAACACTTTCACCATGGCCGTTACTACCCTCTTGACTACTTCCATCGTCTGCAACATCAAGAATGGCCCTCCTCGATAAGACATTGTACCTAGTTCTATCATCTTGACCTCAAACTAACATGAGTTTCCAAGTCTGTCTACCCTAAAAGGTTCCCCTCTACTCCCGATTCCCGGGTCAAGGGTCCCAAGATCTAAGCACATAAAATCAAGTGCCTTTCTCTGTCAATGCGATATTGATAGCCTCTTCCTTCGCCTAAATCGAGGCGATAACGAGCACCATCACTTACCCTCCATATCTCATGACATGACTCTCCCTCTCTCTCTGTGTTCCCTGTAGGAATCTTGGGTATCCATAATCCATGCTCTAGAACACACCTTCAGGGTCTGATTCATCCTTTTTCGCTGGCCTTAGTCTAGCCCTCGCTCCCTTTTCTCTTTTCTCTTCCCGAATTGCTTTTTTCATACATATGACATGACCAATGTCGTTTCAACAGTGGAACCTGGGGTTTAGCGCTCTTTCAGTCTACCAAAGTACCTACATACTCTGGTTGCCCACACGCCTCTTTCTACATAGATCCAATGCAAGTCTATCACCTTAGCTTTTGTATATAACATCTTCCAAGTATATAGTCTCTTATCTCATATTGAGTTTCCCATAACCGCGTCACATAACTAACTGTCTTGTGGCCATGGAAAACATCGCCACCTCTGTAAATATGTTCAAATACTGTTTAGGCGCATTGTCACCTCACAAACAGCCATACTTTGCAACATCTGTTCTATCTTTCCTGTTACAAACTCAAAAGGGTAACCATACGTCTTTGGATATAAAAACGAACTGTGCTGAAGAATTGCCGTGTGCTATCTATACCATCAAGTAGCTCTCCATGAAAGTCTACAACACGACGAGAAAAGCCCAAAACACAAGTGGTATCTGGATGAAGTCACTCTAGTTTTCTTTAGGCAACGAGAAAAAATCAAACAAAGTCTCTACCCCACTTAGAGCAGCAAAGCAGAAATTGGAATATATAGAATCCACGATGCCCTTCTGGTCTTCCGTCTCCATTAAACATGTCTCCCATACTTCTTTCGAGATTTTCAGTCATACAAAAGTCAACACAAAACCTTCAATCATGTCATCAGGTCAACACCGCATTGTTAAGGGAGGAGCCGCCAAGTGAGTCAGTCCTTCACAATCCTTGTGTCAGATATTCCACACACCAACGTAATCGTAAGCCCCCCGAACCTTCAGACTTTGGCCGGGATTACTACTCCCAATAGTGTTGCAAATGGAAGTGCTAGTCAAGTTCAAGGCCAAAGTCAAGGCCAAACTCAAGGTCAAAGCAACAATAATGCCACCCGCTCATAACACGCACACTGATAGTACTGCGAATTTCAAGTTTTAGATGATCCATGCTGAATTGAAATATCTCTACTCTATCACATATTTCTATCAAATAGTCATATATAGATATTCCCCAGTCTCACATTTATTTCATCATCATCCGAATTTCTAAAGTCGTCAAAATCTTAAGTATTGTTACACAGGTATTTTACAAAGTTTGCCAATCAAACATAAAGACAGGCTATAAACAAAATAGGAAGGAACCTTATCTTAGTATCACCTTCCATAATCTGGTCAACTCCCAACTTCACCTCCCGGCTTCTTCTCTTGTGGCTTCTCCTCTTGTAGCTTCTCCTCTTGTGGCTTCTCCTCTTGTGGCTTCTCCTCTTGTGGCTTCTCCTCTTTCAGTTCATCTTCCCCGACAACTTCCCATCCCTCAGCCTCTTCGTTTTCTTCCTCCTCTTCCTCCCTCATTCTCTGATCAACTAAAGTCAGTGATTCCATCAGCTCCCGCTCCTTCGCCCATGATGCTGCTCTCTTCTCAGCAAATCTGCCACGAGCCCGATTCTCCTCATCTTCGGCCTGCATAATCTTTTCCATTTCTTCACGCTCATATCTCGCCACCTCTTCCCTCTTCGCATTCAACTCTCTCACAAGCTCGTTTTCACCAAACAACTCCTTCTCAATCATACTGCCCGAGTAGCGCCAAGTCGTGAGCGCCCCCATGACATTCTTGCAGTTTTCACGGACGTGCTCCAACGTAGCCGCCGCCTCACTGCTCCAGGGCTCCATCTCCTCCAGCTTGTTCAGTTCGTTACGAAGAACAACCAACGTGTAAGAAGTAGACCACACCTTGAACCAGTTACGACCAGCCCAGCGGATGTTTAGTGGAAGATTTCTGCCGCCTCCAGAGCGACGACGAAGGGTAGCCCAGCCAGACCATCCTTGAATCAGGTGCTGCTCACAAAGATCAAAAGCGGGAATATGCAAACCACGCTGCGCCAAAACTTGAGTACTGTGGTTCAAATTCCGACGTGACAATGAAAATCCGTATGACATGACACTATTAACAAGATGAAGAAGGCCGCGAGTGTCACCCTCCTGAGTTAACACAAAGCGCATTGTTGTAAAAGGACCGTCTAGTGTATATCTCGACCCGGGAAGTACAGCGCCGTCATTCTTTGGTTCATCCATAAAGTCAATAACAGGCTCTGGGAGTGCAGCCTCAGCGCCAGCCTCATCAACTTGTTCCCTAACCAGTTGCGCCGAGGACTGACCGAGGCCAACTGCGGACTGGAACAGTCTCTTCCACGATGTCTTAACAGCGGCGTAGTCGCCAGATTGATACTGCATCCACATGACAGGAGGGAGAACAATGGGCGAAAGCTTGTTGTGATCCGTGGCCTGCTGATACAAGAACAAAAGTTCATGAGCATCATCCCACTGGCGAGTAGACGTAAGAGCCTTGAGAGCATTTGCAACCATATATGCATGCGCGGTCGAGTTTGGTGACCATATCCGATCATAAGCGAATGGATCCTTTGCACATCTAGCAAGACCCTCACGATAGAAATCGAGAATAAGGGATGGTTCCTCTTCTAGAACAGGAGGGGGTATTTGGGTCATCGTAGGATTCCCCTTGTACATCTTGAGCCAGTTGTGACGAGCTATAGTCAGCAAGCAGAGTGTGTGCATGTTGTGTTCAAGATCCCATGCTCCCATGAGTTTGTCAAGTTCGAAACTACGCCACGGCTGGCCAGTCAGATTGAACCCCCACATCATAGCCCATACGAGGTGGACTGTCGGGATAAGAGTGTGAGAATTGATAGCGGTAATGAAAACCTTCCAAGCCAGCTCTGGGAAACGTGTTTTGTTGAAGCCTTCCATGTAGGCTATAAATGTTGAGCTATCCCATTCAACGTTGTTCTGTCCCATCAGCTCTGCAATAGCCTCAACCTCAGACAGCTTATTCTCACGCCCCAGAGCCCATATGAGATAGTTGTACATTCTCACAGTAGCAGTGTTTGATTCAATGGCCCACTCCAAAACTGCGCGAGCTTGACCCAGCTTTTTGCTCCGGCAAAAGGCAAAAACAATCTTCTCCAGAATATCCTGTGAGTTCTCGAGTCCGTTCTCCTTGGCCTGTCCAAAGAGATCAAGCGCATACTGGATATCACCATGAGAGCCAGCAATTGATATCATTTGAGAAAAAATGGAACTGCTAGGCTTCGTTATGGTACCAATCTCCATAAATACTTTGATGGCACCCCGGTAATCGTTCGTCAACTTAAAGCCCTTGAGAAGACCCTCCCAAATTCGAGGATCAATATCTTGGCCAAATCTAATCAATTCGTCTAGAATCGACCTCGCACGCTTGACATTGCCCTGGTAGGCATAAGCTAATATGCGGTATTCGCGGAAGGCGACACGGTACTCGAGAGCCATGCTGCTATCGTTGACTTCGCCCTCGGCAGCAGTAAATCGTTCAGGACGCTCGTAACTAGATTCAGGTTGGAGGGACTGAGGAGTGCGTTGCCATTTACGACCCGTGAGAGCATGCGTAATCTCATTTTTCTTGTCTCTCCAATGACGGAACCAAAGAGTATTAACGGCTTTTGGACTTCCCTTTCGAGCATAAAAGTCCATAAACTCGAGCAAATCCCGCATGGGCAAGTACGTGTGATATACCAACCAATCGTGATATATATTCTCGACCATCCGTTTTGAGTCTATGGTTTTGGCCGCTCCTAAAAGGGCCCGAAGAAGCGTTACTGTTGGCTTATAGCCATCAAGACGACGATATTCGTCAAAGCTTCTGCTCAGATGTACAAAATTGCCAGACTCTACAGTCTTCAGGAGGAACTCTTCATATGTTGCGGGTTCTCCAACTACGTGCAAGAATGGGCCAGACTGCCATGCAGGACAGTTCGTTCGTAGAGCGTTTATAGATAATTGGCGAACAAGGTCCATAAATCTGGGATCGGCAAGTTTCTTCTCAAATGAATAACCATAAATGTACCCTAAGGAGGGGTTCTTGGATGTCTTTGGTGGTAAATCAGGCACAACGGAAAAGTCATCCGGAATCTCCCCGCGGTCGACCAGTCCAAGATACTTCATAAAAGAACGAAGATGGACGTGAAATTCGGGAATTTTTGCAACCTCAGCCAGTTTCGGGGTATCTGCACGAACTCTAATCCAAGTTTGCCAGATATTGACTAAGAGTTGCCAGTCTTGAAGCCAAAAGGAGTAAATCATAAGGTCTTCAAGGGGTTGTGGTGATGACATTCTTCCCAGGCCTTGAAGAAAGTACTGGAAAGCCTTGGAAATATCTCGGAGTCGGATATACAACCGAACAGCTACAGTTGTCAACTCGCTATTGAACTCGAGCAATGGCGTGGTCGAGATCAAGTACTGCATACGGTCGAGTTCAGCAGGGGAGCTACACCGGGCAAAGAAGAGAAGTACTGGTAGTCGAAGGTCGGAAACTTGAAGAGGAGGTAGGCGTTTGAAAAGACTCCAGACGAGGTCGGAGTACGAGAAGTCTTCGTGTTGGATAATCAAGTCGATTTGTTGAGATGGTGGCATCGTTGGGCTTATATAGTGTGGTCTCTGGCCTGGCGGCGCTGGTTGAAAGATTGGCTCGACATAGGTCCCATCTGTATAGTTGCCTGGTTCAGTCTCCACATCCTTCATCTTACTATATAGTGGGTAGTCCGGTGCTAGAAGGGCCGAACTCACCAGTACCTTCCGCAAGGCCAGTTGGCGACTAGTGGGCGTTGACCGAGCCCATACTGATAGTAATCGAGTTCCGAAAACTGAAGACGAGTTCGATCTCGGCGTTGGTCGGAGACTCAATTCTTTCAAGCCGGTCTGTAACGTTCGTTGAAGCGCCACCACATCAGGCCCATCTCTGGGATATAGAAAAGATGCTACAGGAGGAGAGACGACAGGCACATCCTTCAGTTTATCTTGAGCTAGTGAAAGCCATACTGAGGATATCTCGATGGCCGAAGCACCATGTTGCCAAAACAATGGCTTCAGTTTGCGATGTGTAGCCATAGGCCGAAGTTTGATCTGGATGTTGGCCGGAGATGAGGACGAAAGAATGGCGGCATTCAGAAGGCGTCCGAAAGTTCGATGCTCAGTGCCTAGAGCCGTGCTTGAGACGCGCTCAAGCATGGCTCATGGATCAAGACTCTAGGGAGAGCTGGGCCCAGGCAGTATACAACCCACTTGGCCTACAGCGGTGACGAGGCAAGTGGTTCGATCGTTTGCAAAGTATGTATCAGAGCTACAAGAGCTATAGTTTGGTCTATAGAGCTTCAGAAAGTATTATAGAGGTTCCTTGTGTCGGCTGAATTCGGTCGATAAAGCTGATGGGTATCACGGGGCAGAGTATCGCTCGGTTCGATTCGGTTTGATGGAGGGGGTCGGCGACCAGGAAAACAATGAATCTAAAGGTCGATATGGTACAATAAAAGTACAGAATTAAAGGTAACAAAACGCCAATGCAGGGACTATTTTGGCCCTAATGCAAATATAGAAAAAAAGGGAAAAAAGGAAAGAACTCTAATGTACACAACAACAACAGAAGGAAAGAACGAATGCCAGCGCAAAAGTCTACTCAACAAACTATGACATCGCCAACATCATTGCAGTCTAGAAAATCGTGCAAATGGATGGTCCCGGTCAAGATCCAGTTATTTTTTTTGAAGTACCAAGGCAAAACAAATGTAATATGCAATCAAGCTTTTATCAAAAGATAATTGGAATGGTAAGCGTCAAATTTTGTTATATGTGGCGTTATGTGGCGCGTGATTATAGAGATCCACTCTTGACGTAAATGGTGGGGTCGTCTGTTGTAGAAGCTGATTGGTTGGATGAGCAATCCACTTAACCCACATAGACAAGCTTTGCTTTTATCATCAGTCATCAACCCTAAACTAGCTCAACTCACTTCAGTACCCATCTGTCTTTGCCTTGCTCATAGTTGCCTCACGACGCAGACCGGCTCCCCGCCAAAAATCACAAGCAAAGTCACAAACCATCTTAGCTCTCTAGCAGCACAATTGTCGCAATGGACATCACCAAGTTCGTTGTTAACGGCCGTGAACAGGCTTTGCTTTATGGAGATCACACGACTTACCAGGCCGCCGTCACCCGCCGTTTGCTCAGCTGTCGCAAGAAGCTGGGTATCGTGACGAAAAACCGCGGAAAGTTCCAGGTCAAGAAGAGTATTACTGCAGAGGAGATCGCTTCGAACCCCGAGTATGTGGGACCGACATATCATAGCTATCAATTATCCGGATACTAACGCCAGCTCGCCGTAGATATGTCTTCCTTGGCCTCCTCACCAGCGAGAGAGCTTGGGCTCACGCGCTCGGCATCAAGACGCAGCATGCTTCTGATTCCAAGGGCCTTAATAACAAGTCCCGCTCCCATATAATCTCCCGCTTGCATCGTGCTTCCATTTATGCTCGGCAAGTCACTTCCGGTATCTCGGCCCGGGACGGCAGCATTTCCACCGATGTTCTCGAAGCCCGTGCCTATAGCGAGATGATCGCAGCCACTGAGGCCTTTGAGCGCCGCCAGTGGGAGGCTTCGCTTGCCGCCTACGCGACTGCTCGCTCCATTTATAGTGCTCTCTTAGTTCAGTCTAAGAGTGATATCTTCAAGGATCTTATCTCTGAGACCCTCGACCCCAATATCCGCTACGCTGCCTACCAGCTAAAGGTTCCCCGGACATTGCCTATCGATGTTATTGTCCGGAAATACTTTCCCGCCTCCTCGAATGCCAACCTTGCCATTGAGATCAACAAGATCGATCCTACCATTTTCAAGAGTAACGACGTTGTCATGTCAGATGCCGATTCCACGCCCGCCCCCATCGACGAAACCCCTAAAACTATCTCATGGCGTTCCCGCGAAGTCCCCATCGAAGACGGCGCAATTGCCTCCGCTTGGGGTCGCGTGCAATCCCACAAGGCCACTCTCCCTTCTCTAATCTCCGCTGCCATCACCCCCAAGGACCAAGCCGCTGCCTATGACGACATCCTTGCTGCCACCCAGGAAGCCGCCGACGCCACCAAACAAGCCATCGATGAGCTCCGCGCTGAAGGTATCCCTCAGAGCGACTCCCGCATGCAAGCCCTGCAAATCACTCGCACTGCCGTCAACTATGAAATGATCAGCTGGCAAATCGGCCGTAACCGAGTGTTGACCGGAGAAAACGATGGGGCCAACGAGTCCTACTCCGAGCTATCCCGCCGTCAGCTCAAGAAGCAGGCCGCCAGCAAGGCCGTTTCAAAAAGCGAAAAGGACGAAAAGCCCGGATGCAAGCTGACAAAGCTCAAGGAGCGTGTTGCTCTATACGATGGTATTCTACGCTCTCTTGAGCAAATCGTTGAACTACCTGGCGTTGCCTCTGACGAAACTTTGGCCAGTCAGCTGGCTGCCCGGACCGCGTACTTCACAGCCCTCAAGTCACTCGCCGTCGCGCGCTCGCACGCCATCGTCGGTACGACTGATAAGGCTCTTGCTCTCCTAGATTATGGTCTCACCTCTGTTTCCTCTGTTGCCGAAACTCTGTCTAGCGAAGGAACGGATGTGAACATGGACGTCGTCACCCCCCGGAATGTCGACGTCTCCGCTTCACAGGCCGTTGCTCTGAAGACCCTCCTGACCAGCCAAGTTCTCCGCTTCCGTGCCTTGGTACATATCAACAACCTCCGGAAGTCTGCTTCATCTGCTGATGCCTCGACCGCCGCCGCTGTCGAGGGCGTTGCCGAAGGTAAGGAGCGGTTGCCCCTAGTAGAGACGCTAGGTGAGTACCCCGTAAAAGTTGATCTGCAGAACTTGGTGGAGTATCCGCCTAAGGCAAATTTGGTGCCAGCCAAGCCAATTTTCTTGGATGTGGCGTGGAATTACATTGATTACCCGGGGAGAACGGCAAGTGTGGTGCCGTCAACTGATGGTGCCCAGGCGGAGGAGAAGCCAACGCAGCAGAAGAGAGGGTGGTTTGGGTTCGGACGGTAGATATAGGTTTGATATCATGGAATGCAAAAAGGATTTAACGGTTTCAAAGACTAGCACAATCAAATGGCATATAAAATCGGGGAGAGGAGATTATCACAATCAATTCAATCTATGGAGATGGTGAATGTACAAATAAAATGCCAAATACCAACAACAATTCTTCAGTCCAGATACATGCAAATTCACACATGATGCAATAGTAATAATAGAAGCACAGGCAAAGAGAAGAGTACATAAAACCAAACATCAAAATACACTATGAGTACAGTATAAATAGGTACAGAGAGTTGTACAAGGAGATAGACCCCAGAGGGAAAAAAAAACAATGAAATAAAAAAAAACACAACACCGAAGAGAATACCGCAGAAAAGAAAATGGTAATAAAACAAAAAATACAACTGCCCGGATCCTATTTTAGGGCATGACAAGGCCGGGAGAGAAAAATGAAGGTGGGGAAACAAGTAGCAGAATCGTTACTTTTGGAGATGTTGTACAGAAGAGTGAGTGAAAAGGGGGGGGGGTTGGGAGGGTTCAGGTTCGAAAAGACTTGAACCATTTCAAGGCTTCTTATCACCGTCGGAGCCGTCCTTGTCATCAGTGGGAGGGGGGGTCTGCTCGTTGGTAGTGCGGGCCTTGTGCATCTTGTCGAAGAGGTTCAGGGAAGCAACCTGCAGAGCATCGGTCTTCTCCTTGATCTCCTCGGCGGTGGCGGTACCCTCACCAGCCTGGCTCTTGGAGATGAACTCACGGAGCGTGGTAATCTTCTCGCGGATGCCATCGGCCTCGGCCTTGTCCAGCTTGTCGGCGTGGTCGTTAAGGGCCTTTTCGGTGTCGTTAAGCATACCGTCGGCGCGGTTGGCAGCCTCGATAGCGCTCTTGCGCTCCTTGTCCTGTTCAGCGTACTTCTCCGAGTCCTCAACCATGCGCTCAATCTCGGAGTCGGACAGACCAGAGCCAGAGGCAATGGTGATCGACTGGTCCTTGTTGGTAGACTTGTCCTTGGCGTGGACGTGGACAATCGAGTCGGCGTCAATATCGAAGGTAACTTCGATCTGGGGAACACCACGGTGGGCGGGAGGAATGCCGACCAGCTGGAAGTTTCCGAGAAGCTTGTTGTCCTTTACAAGTTCACGCTCACCCTGGAAGACCTTGATCTCGACAGCAGTCTGGAAGTCGGCGGCAGTGGAGAAGACCTGCGACTTCTTGGTGGGGATAGTGGTGTTGCGGTTAATCAGGCGAGTGAAGACACCACCCAGGGTCTCGATACCCAGAGACAGGGGAGTAACATCCAGCAAAAGCAGATCCTTGACCTCACCAGACAGGACAGCACCCTGAATAGCAGCACCAATGGCGACAGCCTCATCGGGGTTGACCGACTTGGCGGGGTCACGGCCAAAGATGGACTTGACCGACTCACCAACCTTGGGCATACGGGTCATACCACCAACCAGAATAACCTCCTGAATGTCCTTGGCCTGCAGACCAGCATCCTTGAGGGCCTTGCGGACAGGCTCAATGGTGCGCTGGATTAGAGGGTCAACCAGCTTCTCAAGTTGGGCACGGGTGAGCTTGAGGTTGATGTGCTTGGGGCCCGAAGCATCAGCGGTGATGAAGGGCAGGTTGATGTCAGTCTGGAGCGACGAAGACAGCTCGATCTTGGCCTTCTCGGCGGCCTCACGGATACGCTGGATAGCCATGCGGTCGTTGGACAGGTCAATATTGGACTCCTTCTTGAATTGTTGGACCAGGTGGCGGACCAGAGTGATGTCGAAGTCCTCACCACCCAGGTGGGTGTCACCATTGGTCGACTTGACCTCGAACACACCGGACTGGATCTCCAGAACCGAGATATCAAAGGTACCACCACCCAGATCGTAGACAGCGACAACGCGGTCAGCCTCCTTCTCCAGACCATACGCCAGAGCGGCGGCAGTGGGCTCGTTGACGACACGGAGGACGTTCAGGCCAGAAATCTGGCCGGCGTCCTTGGTAGCCTGACGCTGAGAGTCGTTGAAGTAAGCGGGGACGGTAACGACGGCGTTCTTGACGGGCTTGGAGAGGTAGGCTTCGGCAGTCTCCTTCATCTTGTTGAGGACGAAACCACCAATCTGTGAAGGCGAGTACTTTTGGTCGCGGGCAGAAACCCAGGCATCACCGTTGGTGTGCTGGACAATCTTGTAGGGGACCTCCTTGAGATCACGCTGGACCTCGTTGTCGGTGAACTTGCGACCAATCAAACGCTTGGTGGCGAACAGGGTGTTCTCGGGGTTGACAACAGCCTGGCGCTTGGCGGCAACACCAACCAGGCGCTCACCATCGGCGGAAAAGGCAACAACGGAGGGGGTAGTGCGGGCACCTATACAAGGGTTAGCATTGGAATTTGGCTGGGATCACGCTTTGCCGCTTGCGCCAACTTGGCGGGAAAAAAAAAAATTGTTTTTTGGCGGTGGGGGAACAGGAGATAGGGGATAAAGATTAGCGGAATATCACATACCTTCGGAGTTCTCAATGATCTTAGGGGTCTTTCCCTCCATGATGGCGACAGCGGAGTTGGTGGTACCCAGATCGATACCGATCACGGTGCCAGTGACCTTGCCATCAGTGGACTCGTAGCGGGCGAAGTTGGTAGCCAGAGGCGAGCGGGTAGCACGGCCGAGGCGGGTCAGAGTGGTGGCCCGGGGAAGCTATATAAAAATATATGTCAGTACTCTTGAGAAAACGAGTCGGCGGCTCGGAGCCAATTAGCTATAAACAAACTTACGGCTCTAGACGCGCGAAGCGAGAACATTTTGTGTGTGTTTGTGTGTCTGTGGAGAGGGGTACTGAGAAGGAAAAGAAAATAGTCAATAACACAATCTAGAAATATGGCACCGACAAACAAGTGACGATGACCAAAAAAAACAAACGCGACTCTTCTGAAATCCAACGACGACTTGGGAAGAAAATTGTAGAAGATGACGGGAGGTATGACGGAGGTGAAAGGGAAAAAAGATTGAAACTTCAAATTTTAGTATGGGCACGAAAAAAAAACCGGTGGTCGACAAATTTTATAGGCTGCCAGGTTAACGATGATGGTTGCTTCCCTCTTACTGGCTATTCCATGGCAACGAGCTCCACCGTAAGAAAAAAAGAAAAAAAAACATGGACAAGCTTCCTTCCTCTGGCTTAGAGTGAACCTGCTAGAATTTTCTGTGTCATAGAAGCTCACGGAAGCTAATGGCTGCACTGTAGGGCCGCCGCAAAAGAGCTTGGGAGCAGTGGAATAGTGGAGCCCTCAGTTTGTATATAGCTCGGACGATGTTCGGCTAAACCGGCGTTTTGTAGTAAGCGCCGACTGCCACGTGACAACGAAGACGAACGACTTAGCAGCAATAAGTGCGAAGCGAGGGTATTAAAGGACGTGGGCCTCCGTTCCAGGGGTTCGGAGGTGCATGAAGCGAAGGAGGAGGGATCATGATTGCATGATTGGAAATCAAGTTGGCTGCTTTATATGCGCATGCACATGCTTTGGCGACAATTCATGTTGCTTGTTTTTGAAGATGGGTTGGTGCATGTGACCAGTGGTCGACACTAGGGTTAGTGGTTGTTATTTTAGGGATAGAATGATTGACAGGGAGACGGGGAAAAGAAATCCCCCAGATGATCTGTTGTGGAGATAACGATCACCAACTAGAGACGATCAAAGGCATAGGATTTCTTTTTTTCAATTGTGATTTGTTAGTTTCCGTACCGGATGGTCACTTTCCGTCTTAATGTTTAGAAGCCGCCCAATCCCCCCCCCTTTTGCTTTTGGTAACACACCACTCTACAGGATGATACATTTTGGTAGTACTCTACTAATAACACGAATCAATAAACAGCTGCAGCAGCAATATCTTGTTGAGCCTGAATTGGAGTTTGTTTCCATGTAGTTCTAAAGAGGGCGTGGGTGCGGAGGGTGTGTAAGTCCAGGGCCGTTCTCCACAAGCTTGCAGGTTAGCGAAGATGGCCTCAGTGGTTTGTTATGGTGTGAGTAAAGTTTGAGGCTTAGATTGGCCTGTAGTTGGTTAGGTGGGTTTTCTCTGCGCCCAGTAGAGGCATGGTTAGTGGGATTCGGGTTGCTAATGCGGCTATCTAAGAAATAGAGAGAGCGAGAGAAAATATTGTGAATAGAGTACGGATCTGATAGAGTGAGTTGAGAAGACAAACCAAAGACAAAGCCAAGAAGGACGCGCGAGTCTTGAGTCAGTGAGCTAGTCTAAATGTAATCAAGGGGCAGAGAAGAAGAATAAAATAAAAAGGAGAAAACTACACCCTAGAAAGTGCAGTGCAACAAGCATGAGAATTTCTCTTTGTTTCTTTAAGATGGCCCTGTACTTACAAAACGGGAGAAGAGAAACCGTGGGGAGGCGTAGAGAATGAGAGCTGCCACAGAGAATGTATCGAATGTCGTCGCATTTAGTCAGTGAGTTCGTGGAGTGTGTCTCAGTGTACGAGGAGGGTATGAGTTTGTCAGAGGTTAGGCGGTCTGACGCCGTAATAGACTTGGGCTCCGGCTAGTTAGTAGGTGTGTATATTGCTGTATATTTTCGACGATAGTATCAAAGTTCAATGCGCCAGATTCATTCATACCACTACCACACTGCACACACCACCTCTACCACATACCGCATTGTAGAGTCGTGGCCTATAAATGCGTGCTTTGACGGATATTGTCTCCCAGTACCAGGGCCTCAAGATATTTCTTCAGTTCTTGGCTGCACAACACTGCAAGCTCTAAAAGTCTGCGGCTCACTTGACCTGGTGTGCGGCCAGACAACAACGCCACCAGAAAAAAGCGGCCAACTGCATGTTGTAATGAGGTTGTAACACGGGAGAATGAAATGATTCATATGACCAGCACCTTGCATATGGCGGAGAATTGGGGCTTCGTTTCTGACGGTTGTATTGCGTGGTTTGACATGGAATCAGGTGCTGGTGTTTTTGTTGTTGGCTTCTTCAGTTTCTTTCAATGTGGCCATGGGCTAGCCAGACCCCCTCTCCCCCGGATTGGATTGTTAGAGCAGGGGGAAATCTACAAACCCCCCCCCCCCCCTTTACCCCATATTGATATCTAGCCAGAGATAGGTAATTCTGGGGGTGACATACACCGAATTTGGGGAACGAACGGAGGATATTTTAACCACGAAGGCTGTGCAAGCCGTGCAAATGCCCATAGTTGCGGAGAACTTGGGATGCGTGCTGCAATACAGGCGACCAGCTGATGTCTTTTCATGTAGTATGTGGCAATCTCGCATCTTCAAGGGCTGGGAAATTCGGGGGAAAGGTTAGGCTGGTAAGGTACTTAAGTCCTGTGTGTATTTCTTTCTATTGCTGTTTGTGTCAAGAGATTCTGACAGTTTGTTGTTGTTGTTGTTGTTGTTGTTGTTGTTGTTATTATCGTGTGTCTGAAATGCCGTGCGGAGGAGGCCGGTCAGGTTTGTCAGGCTAGATGTGTGTCTGGTACGATGAAAAACTGGCATGAGAATGTGTTGCAACAATGGCTTGGTTGCAGACAAGCAACCAAAGCAGCCGTAGTCCCATGAGAGATAGATGTATATATATATGTATGTGCTTGCATGATGTACAGTACATACATGCAAGTATTGGTAAACTACACTCGCAATATCTCGGTACCATTGTGGAAGGGTATGCCCAATAAGCCAACCAACCATATGCCCTGTATGCATGCTATCTGTACGTGTTAGTTGGGCTTGGCCAAGTCAACAGGTCAACCACCAAAGCCCAAGAACTGGGGGTATCTCCAAATGAATCCCGCTGCCGATCACGACATGGGCGTGTCTGACTATGTTTGCGACAAGTCCACATTGCGGATTCGGGGAGGGGATGATTCCTGGCTTTGGTTTCTCAACCACGAGAAATTGGTCAATTGAGGCCGGCAGCAGACATGCCATGCCGCACATACATGTATCCATTCACCCCCCCCTCCCTCTTCTGTTACTTATCGTGAACCCGGACATCCGTAGTATTTTGAATGGATAATTTGAATGGGATAATGAATGAGAGTTCAACTCATGCTGCTAGACAAAAGGCCTAGACGGGCCTGGCGTGGGAAAGCATAGTTGGCAAATCCATCGTTCTCCTATTCACATCCATTGTGAGGAAAAAAAAAAAAAAAAAAAAAAAAAAGAAAAAAAAAGAAAAAAATACCCGAAACAATAGAGCCTAAAGCCCATGATTTTTGTCGCAAAGGATTGGTCGCCAAAAGGGAAGAAAAAAATAAGAAAAGAAAGACACACCAAAATCCCACTGTATTGCGCTGCAGTATGGTGGCTAGAGCTGTCAGGCCCCAATGCCCAATATGCAGGGCTAGGGTGTCGTTCTAGGCTCTTGCAAAAAAAAAAAAAGGAAAAAAGTGTTCTCGTGACCACTCAGTCCTTTTTTTTTTGTCCCTTCCAAATCTGGAACAAGTAGGCTGTTGCATCATTCGATAGTCGACTCTGAAGCCGCTCTTTCCCTTTTCTCTTTCTCTGTGCTTCTTTCCATATCAAAAATCGTGGTTACTTAATGCAAAGGACATCGTCAAAGATTTCTCCACCACTTTTCTCCTCCTTTTTTTTCTTTCTTCTTCGTGTCATTCTTCCCATCAAACTTCGATTACACCCAGTTTCCATCAATTTAACATCAGGTTCGTCTGTTGTGCCCTTGTCTATCTGCTGAACCTAGCACCCGCATTATTCAATACACGCATATATTTTTTCCTCCCTAATTTAATTGATTTGCCCTGACCAACTATCCTTCTACTCGCCTATAGTCACCCAATCTGCTCCCCTTTACAGAGCATCAAACCGCCTGTTCATATATCTCATTGTCCGCTTTTGAAAGCATTTTCTTTCACGGGCATCTCAATTTTTTTTTTCTTCTTGATTGCTTTTGCCACTCGTAACCCGACCAAAATTCCAATTCCCCCATTCAGACGAAACTGGTCCCGTGAGCTGTCAGCCACTAAAACTAGCTAGTGTGAGAAATCGCCGCTTCCCGCCCGAACCTCTACGGCCTCCCAGCTACTTACTCCGATTTTCTTCTTTCTTTCTATTCATATACAAATATCACAAAGCCCATCTTTTGTAGCTTTGGCTATTGCTTGAGTCTTCTACTTGGATTCCATTTCCCCTTCATCTTGTCAATATACCCCGTCCTACATATTGACTTACACGCAATTACATCCCCTGCGATCCCCATACCACCCTATCCTTACATCTATTCCGAATCGAGCTCAAAAATACTCTATCATTGTCCCATCTGGTACATCAATCGCCATGGCTATAATCGACTGCGAAGACAGCGTGTAAGTTTCTGCACTACACACCACAATTATCACCATCACACATACACATACACATACACACACACACACACACACATCTGAAGAGAGGAGCATCTGCATAATGTTGAGCCAAAAGCTGTCAACGCACACATTGGGGAACACACATCCCCTCCTCCCATCTCACATTTTCCCGCTCACCTTTCTTTTGATTTCTCCAACTTGGACAAGTCAGCTGAGCAACACCTCACCCAGCTGCGACACAAAAAAAAGCAAATACAATGTTGCATATCT
This sequence comes from Bretziella fagacearum, assembly GCA_002018255.1. Lineage (NCBI taxonomy): Eukaryota > Fungi > Ascomycota > Sordariomycetes > Microascales > Ceratocystidaceae > Bretziella > Bretziella fagacearum. The sequence continues at coordinate 27,688 of MKGJ01000155.1, read as the reverse complement.
GGGATTTGCTTTCAACTTCCCCTGCAAAAAAAAAAAAAAGAAAAAGACTACCAACTGACAGTTATGATACAGTTACTGTGCCACGGAGCAACTCATTCTTCCTGTTGAGCGCAAGCGCTACCCTGTTTCTATTCATTCACAGTAAGTTTTCAACATTTGCCACCACCACCAACCCCCCTCCTCCCCTAGTCTTGATTCTGACGTTTTCGTAATTCAACAGCCATTGGCAGCTCAGAGCTCTCACTGGCCTGGCGACCGATAACGTCCTCTGCTTTCCCGGTGGATCCAAGGATACCCAAATCCACACCTTGAACCTCGACACATCCGAACGTTTTGCTATTAGAAAACTTCAATTCTCACCAAGATGTCTGACGGCTGGCAATGGCTGGATTTGTTGCGGAGGAGAGTATGGTGAGTTCTCTGCTATCAAGGTTTACGAGACCGGCGGTTCCAAGGACACTGAGTTCGAGACTGTCTCGGCCGTGCCCGCTCCCATTGGGCCATACCCCAAGAGTGCCCGCTTTGCTCGTGAGCGTGTCAACTGCGTCACTCTATGGTTCCCGCCTGCGGAATCCACCAACAGCGTCTTCGAACCCGAAGCCCACATTGGTGCCTACGATGAGCCTGTCGGCGTTTTGGCCAACAATGACAAGACTGTTACTGTTGTTGGTCTCAATGCATTCACGGGTCCGCAAGACCCAAAGCCTTTGTGCACCATCTCGTACCCAGACTATGTCAATCGGGCCGTGATCTCGCCCGATGGCAAATACCTTGCCGCCGTTTTGGATGATCCTTACCTATATGTCCATAAGCGTGTGAAAAAGGAAAACTCGTCATCGGAAGACGGTGATAAGTCGTCATACACCTGGGTCGAATGCGCAAAGTTGATGCTCAAAGGACAGGATCCTGATGAACGTTCTGAGCATCGTGGAAGCTTTGCTCTGACCTTTTCGCCTTCTGGAGTGTACCTCGCTGCTGGAACGCAACATGGTGTCGTCTCAGTGTATGACACTTGGCTTCTGGACCAGCCAAGTGAAGACCCTCTTATCACTACTTTTAACTCGTCTAGACCTGGCACTTCGAATGGTGCTATTCGTGATATGGCCTTCTCCCCTGGAAAATATGGTCTCTTGGCTTGGACCGAGGATCGTGGCCGGGTTGGTATCGCCAATGTCCAATCAATATACACCCGTCGTCAGATTGTTGACTTGCGGCAATCCGAAAGTTTCAGTGATGAGATTATTGACGACCATTCTCATATTTCTCTCGCTCCGCTCTCTGATAGTCAGTACAATGCCATTGTCACGCGGGCTTTCCGTCGGGAGACTGAAAAGACGACCTCACAGGAGCCTCCATCTGCTCCTTTTCCGTCTCACTCAATGGCCGCGTCAGAGGAATTAGTCGAGCACATGAGCCAGCGGTTTACCATTCCCCTGGATTTTATTGCCAACGCTATCGAAAATGGCACTGAGGACAACCACCCGGAATTTTCCGAGTACATCAATAGGCTTGGTGCCATTCTTCCCGAGGTCCAAACTTCTGGTTCTTCAGACGTGGACCGCCGGCGCGTTTTGGCAAGCTATATTCGTGAGGTGGCCTTTAGAAGACAATCTAGCCCTTTGAATCGCCATGGCCGAGAGAACACCTCGGGTATGGTGTGGAGCACCGCTGGTGATAAGCTGTAAGCTTCCTTTTTCTCTTTTCTTTTAGATTATCTGTATCGAGATGGACTATGTACTAACATTTCATAGTTTTGTTGGATCCGAGGATGGCATCTACGAGATGCATGTGAACCCGTACAGCTGGCAGATGAAGACCAGCGTCCAATACCGCTAAGCTATGCAAAGTAGGTGGGTTGAGAAAAAAAAAAACCCCCCCCCCAAAAAAAGTGTCTTTTATCATCCGAGGCTGCGTAGAGAAGCCATATCCTATCTTTAGTATATAGTCATGTGTTGTACGTATGATTTTGTTTAATCTATTTCTTGTAATTTGGGGTGAGTTTCTCGGATTGGGGCAAAGGGACCTCGATACTCCTGGCATATGGGAACCGGCGTTGTTTGGTTGTTATCTTTCGGTCGGTCGGTTGAGACATGTCGTTATGGGATAAACATAACAATGATACCAGTTATGTCTGGGGGTCATGACACACATTATTGCATAATGCCAGCCAGCCAGTCGCAGACATTGGCCGCTATTATCTAGCTTTTGATGTAACTCTATTCTTTAATTATATCTATTATGAAACTATTATTATTATTATTATTATCATTACTCTTATATTTATTTATAAAGCAAGTCGTTAACTTGTTCCGCAATTGCTAAAGAACTCGTCAGGCCCGGACTCTCGATACCAACAAGGTTGATCCATCCGGTATAACCTTCTTCCTTTTGGATGATAAAGTCTTGGAAGCCCTTGCCTTCACCGACTGCACCAGCTCTGGTCAGCTTCGGGCGAATGCCGGCATAATCGGGAACCAGCAAAGACTGATCAACCGTAGGTAGATACTTTTTGATTTCGACTACGGCTTCAGCTAGCCTCGAGCTATTTACCGCAAGGTCATCGGGGCTATCTACCCACTCCACATCTGGGCCGAAACGCATCCTACCCGAAAGATCCAAGGTCAAATGCGTCCCTAGGCCACCGCCGCCGGGTGTCGGAGCTGGATATATAAGGCGTTTTGGTGCTTTGGGAACCGAGCCTGAGTATGAAAAGTAGTTACCTTTGGCATAGTACATTTTACGCTTTCGCTCCGGAGCAATGAGATTGTTAATGGCGACAGCATCGAGACCGGCGGCATTGATGATGGTTTCAGTGGTGATTGTGCTGACGGAGCCGCTAGCTACATCGCGGACAACAAGTTTCCAGCCGGAAGAACCTTTGGTTCCTAGTGCTTCGATGGCAATTACGTTGGATCCCAAGGCTATAGTGCCGCCGGACTCTTCAAAGTGGCCCAGAAGTGCCGTCATGAGACCATGAGAATCGATGATTCCTGTTTCTGGACTCTCAAGAACCGCAGCATCTGCCTTGACATGTGGCTCCTTCTCCCGAGCCTCCTTTCCAGGAACCCACCGAACCGACACATCCAAGGCTCTGGCCGTCTCTGCAACCTTGTCTAATGCTAGCCGTTGATCCTCCGTCTGCGCGACGATCCATTTTCCCAACTTTGCATGACCGACGGCATTTTTGGCGCAGAATTCATAGGCGAGTTGACGGCCGCGGATGCAGAGGCGGGATTTTTGGGAGGTAAAGCCGTAGTAGATTCCGGCATGGAGGACTTCGCTGTTGCGGGAGGAGGTTTCGGTGCCGGGGATTCGGTGGCGTTCGAGGAGGAGGGTGGAAGCGGAGGGGTGGTGGAGAGCTAGATGGCGGGAGATGGCGAGACCGACGACACCAGCGCCGATTACCTAGTAGGGAGGGTTAGTTTGGTGTCTCTTTTTCAAGGGTATATAGGCTGTGGAACATACGGTGTGGGTGAAGTCTATGGGGCGGGAGGGGGTGGTGGAGAAGGTTCGGAGAGTGGCGAGAAGCCGGGTAGTGACTGTGGCGGCTCGACAGGAGAGCATGAGGGAGGGGATGCGAGGTTAATTAATGAAATAAGGGGGGGGGGACTATGAAGACATATGATTTTTTTTAGGATTAAATCAAAGTATAGTTATTTGTATACGGGGATTATCCGTCATAATTTCAACCAATTGCGCCATATTGTGGGGTAACCCTTGATGGCATATTCTCAACATAACCCTAATATATATTATGATCACGGTATTGAAAAAAAAAACATTGAAAAATTCTCCAAAATTATATAATAAAAGTTCGGAATATGTTAATTTTTTATAATTTCTCCAATATTTTCTATGTAACCTCTTCCAATCAAGTCCGATTGAGCGTTCCCATTTTGGCAAGTCAGATTCCTCATCATCAGAGAAATCGGCAACTTATCTCCAATGCATATTGCCCCTGACTTTGATACGTAGGTCACCAGGAAATAATCACTGATAACGTGTGAGTGAGTATATATATATCTACATCTTATCCAGAGGATACTTGAAATGATATCTTTGAATTTGGAGATTGAAACCCCGGGGGATTTAGGAATGACTTGCCAGTGGGCCGGTCCGGTTTTGTATGGCCTATAAAGGGCAGAGAGGGGCCGTATCTAGGGTTTGATCTCAAGGAAGTATACCTCTATTTCTCGATGATCTATATTCTTCCTAACAAACCTTATATCTCAATTAGTCTTAGTTGTCTACACGATATTTCTTATAATGGCCGCTTCATCAACCACCACTATCGCCCCCGCATCGGAGCTCACTCTCCAAGCCTCCAACTCCCCAGCTCCAACCCCCTCCACCAAACCCACCGAAAACCAAAACTTCGCCCGTATTGTCACTGGCGGCATGCCCCTCCCCGGCATCCCAACCTTTTCTTCCCCGCACCAAAAACGCCAATGGCAACTCGAACACATGGCTGGCGCCTTTCGTGTCTTTGCCCGCAAAGGGTATACTGAGGGAGCCGCCGGGCACATTTCAGTTCGTGACCCAGTTGACCCAAAGACGTTTTGGATTAACCCGATGGGCGTGCATTTTGGCATGCTCAAGGCGAGCGATATGGTGCATGTGGACGAAGATGGGAATGTCATTGGAGGGAATCAGAAGGCGGTGAATGCGGCGGGGTTTATGATTCATTCGGCGATTCACAAGGCGAGGCCGGATGTCGATGCGGCGTGTCATGCGCATTCGGTGCATGGAAAGGCTTGGAGTACCTTTGGGAGGGAATTGGAGATGCTGAACCAGGATGCTTGCATCTTTTACAATAATCACACGGTTTATAGGAATTTCGGTGGCGTCGTCCTTGCGGCGGAAGAGGGTGTCCGGGTTGCCAATTCTCTGGGGGCCACGAATCGGTCGGTTATCTTGCAGAATCACGGGCTGTTAACGGTCGGGAAGACGGTGGACGAGGCGGCGTATCTGTTTACATTGTTGGAGAGGACGTGTGAAGTGCAGCTGATGGTGGAGGCGGCGGGACTGGAGAAGAAGATTATTGATGGGAAGGAGGCTGCTTATACCTATGAGGTTGATGCTGATCCGGAGACTTTGTATTCGGAATTTCAGCCGGATTTTGAGTATGAGATTTGGAGATCGGGAGCGGAGTTGTCCAAGGGGCCGACGGCGGAGAATCCTTGAGGGTTTGGAGGTATGGGTATGACATCACCTGTATAACGTGATGTGATGAGTGAGCCTCGGCACGGAGTGTTAATATGGCAGATGACCAAGTTCAACCTTTCTGAATAGCTATTCCTAGAGGCTAGGGTAGACGAAACCTTGCTACTAGAAACTGTAATGGCCTGTAAAGGTATCTAGAAAACGGTGATAAAATCCAGAGCTTGATTGTACAAATCAAGACACTATATAAAATAGGAGAAAGAACAAGTCCATGGGACTAGAAAACAACAGGATGTGATTCTTGTTAGTCTGCATTGCCAATGTCAAAGTTGGCAGAGGAGCATCACGTAACTTTGTAATCCTGTCTGTCTTTTCTGCCAGCTTCCTCAACCACTAACATATAGAACTGTTAGCAATGATTGTGTCACATAAGAATAAGCCGCATAAATGTTCCGACTGGCCCACACCTTCCATGGCGCTAACAGTATTTACCCAACATCACACCTTCGGCCTGCGGCCTTATGCAACCCACACACATTATTGATATTTCCTTTTTAAATAATTCTATTACTGTAGCTTAATCTCCCACGAACTTGGAGTCCTGCATGTCTCACTCCATGTTTATCGTATGTTTGGTGCCACGCCACCGCGCTGCAAAGTAGAGTATAGCTTTTCTCGTGCTGAACGAGTGCATGCTTGAAAGTTAATCAAGACGGTGAGTAGACAGGGGAATTCGGATGAGCGGAAATAAAAAGTTCTCAAGGTCTCTCTCTCTCTCTCTCTCTATATATATATATATATTGGCCTTGCATATATACCTATTCCATGTCATAATCGTACCACAAAAACGAGTTCTTGGTTAAAATAAAGTCCCTTCAGATGCCCCCTACTATCCTACGTCAACACGGTGATCTATGATATGACCCAGAGTTTACCACTAGAATTACAGGCTAGGGAACACGCTATAAGAAAATGATAAAAATCATTGAATTATCTAATAAACTATGGACCAGTTTCGAAAATCATGATATCCTCACTATAGAGACTTCTTTTTGACCCAGAACCTTTCCCATTTTGGTCACGTTCCCATGCTTCAATGGCCACATGCAGCAGTGCACAATGGCGGATGAGTAATCGCACCATGAACTATACATCGTTGCATACAATACAACCCTTTTGACGGACCTGCTCCCGCTTAGCATGTCGGAACAAACAAGGATGACTAGGGCTCTCTCTATTCGTTTAGTTTCCGTTTGCCATATATCATGATGCCCTATCCTCATACGTGCGAGTTCTAAAACTAGGACGGCTTGTACTTTCCTTGCGGACTTCTTCACATTGCTCCGTCCGCTCTCCTTTTGGGTGCGCTTCTTCCCAACACTACCCTGACGTCGTAAGCGCCCAAAAGAAACCTCAGATTTGCGGAGCTATAGATCTGCATTAGAACAACAATACAAAACGATACAATACGATACACATATATACGCCGGTCTTCATAGCCTGTACAGTGGATCCTCGTCCGTCCACTCAGCTCCGTCGTCCTCAGCGTCCCATGCAAGCCAACATGAAAATTCTCCTCGTGGCCTTTCCCCCCCAAAAATATTGCTCCTGGTTTTTTTCCCTGCCAATCTTTGTCTCTCTTGTGTTTTCTTTCTTAACTTGATAATATTATTTTCTATATTTCGTATTATATAAAGACCTTTGGTTCGTTCTCGAAACAAAACAAACCAGGTCCCCCCTCCCCCCAAAAATGTCAACCTCTCTCTTTCTCGTCAGACCACCCTTCTCCTACAGAGACAGGTTGTACGTTTAAATATATATATATATATATCAACAGTTCTTGTTCCTTCTTTAGTCTTGAGTCAAGTCGTACAAGACCCATCCATCATAACCTTTCAAAAAGTCATCCCAAATCTCAGCCATCCTCTTAACACGGGAACAAGGAAAGGGAAACTCAAACTCAATCCTGGATCCCGGACCGAACTAGCAAACTGATTGGCAATAAAGATTAATATCTAGTTTCAAGAATCTTGATAAACGACGAAAACGATATTATCAGCAATCATTATCATTCGTGAACTTGAGCACCATGAGTGACGTCGCAAAATCAAAGCAGATACCGGCTGCTACGTCGGTCTCCCCTAAAGACACTACTTCCACAAAAGCCGCCACTTCAGCCAAGTCTGCCGGATCTCCCCGGTATGATCCCGAGACAGACATCATTTCGCCCGACCACTTCAGCCGAGATGACCTACCTACAGACTACGATTCATGTTTCCAAGCAAATGTGTTGAGTTCAACAGCTTCGGTGTCATCGAGTATCATGAAGTATCGCGAGCTGGGTGGCCGGACATACCACAAGGAGATTGGGAATGCGCAGTATTGGTAGGATATTTGTTTGACTATTATGAGAAAATGTAAACCAACACAACTTGTATAGGGCGGCCAATGATGACAAGCAGAATCAGTCAATGGAGATCAAGTAAGGAAATCTAGTTTAACATGTGCCGCCTTCATCTCAACCGCTAATCACCTAATAGCCATTATGTCTTGACGATGTCTATTGGAGACAGGTTATACCTGTCACCTCTTCAGGAAGATAAGCTCGAGAGAGTTATTGATATCGGAACCGGTATCGGTTTGTGGGCCATGTAAGCAAACCTCTCTCATAACCGTATCTTGACATGTCAACTAACATAAAAAAAAAACATAGTGACTTTGCCGACGAGCACCCGGATGTGAGTGTTATTGGTACCGATATATCACCCATTCAGCCTAGTTGGGTTCCTCCCAATCTACAATTGTAAGTTCTTTTTTATGTTACCTACACCCAATATTTAGCCCACTGTAATCTTTAACTCTACTGACCAACCTTTTCCATACAGCCAAATCGATGATTGTACTCTAGAATGGACCTTCGAACCCTCCTCTAGTGACTTTATTCACATGCGCTGGCTCATAGGCTCTATTGTCGACTGGACTGCCCTCTTCAAGGAAGCCTATAAGACCCTTAAGCCCGGCGGCTGGCTGGAATCTAACGAGGCCATGTGTCTCTGGGAAGACGACGATGGCAGTATCCCTCCTGATTCCGCCGTTGCCCAATGGGGCAAGCTTTTTACAGAAGGTGGTAGGAAGTTGGGACGATCGTTCACGATTGTAGGCGATGGGACGCAGGAGAATGCAATGAGAGAAGCGGGCTTTGTGAACATCAAGAAGTATAAGTTCAAGGTGCCGGTGGGAATGTGGCCCAAAGATCCCAAGATGAAGGAGATTGGACAGGCGGCCTTGTTGACGTTGGAGGCGGATCCCGAGGGATATATTATGTTTATTGCGAATACTGTGAGTGAGTGGACGGATGAACAGATCAAGGTTTATGTGGCGCATATTCGGAAGGAGATGCGCAGTGGGTTGATGCATCCGTGGTATAACCTTCAGGTGATGTGTGGCCAAAAGCCTGAAAATGCCGAATAGTGAGTGAGTGGTGTATCGCTTCTAGGGTGTATCCATCATGCAAATATTTCTGAATTTATATAGCTATATTAATTTGTTTATGTCATAATTTGAGGTTTTTCTGCTCTCTAGCTCTACACTCATCTTGTATCTTGGTTATAAATAACCTTTACCAACCGTCGAACCACACCAACTCAATCTTTATCCTCCCACATATACACAAAAGCCTCTCCAATAGCTTCTCCCCCCGCTATCGAATCTCCCCCTCTCAACTCCTTATTAATCGTCTGAATTATAACTCTCTTGTAACTTGTCAACGCCGGCGTTCCGTTATCCATGACCTCTAGAATGACATGCAACTTGTGTCCCTTCTCCACTGGCTTTCGACTCAACAACTCCACCGTACACCTTTCCGGCTCTGGAACCTTGACCTCAACAATTTGACCAGAGCTACCTGCGACCGGCGTGATAACTATCTCATCAACCTCAATAAACGCACTCCATTGGGAAGCGCTGGGTTCACGGTAATGCCACCATTTATAGGTAAGTTGGTCGCCGTCAGGGTCATAGGAGCCAGTGGCATCAAGTCTCAGAGTGCTCCCGGCCTCGATCTCGATCTCAAAAGGTTCCGGGCCGGAGGAGCCATTGACGGTTACAACAGGATGATGGTTAGCTTTGACACCTTCACCAAGAGTCCACTGGATCCGAGCTGCAAAGTCGTTTTGGAATGCCCGTCTCCACCGCCAGATTGTGGCCTGTGAACTTTTATACGTTTTGCCGTCCTTGCCAATAACAACATCATGACAGTCCGAGTAATGATTAGTCTTGATACCCTTACCACTTGGTTCTACACGGGCATAACGACCACCCCAAGAGCCGAACTCAGGATGCTCTCGGACACCAAGTCCATTCTGAATGAGATAGAGAAAGGTCGGAGTGTCGCCCTCGGGAATGAACATGTAGTCAGGGTATACTGACCCAAGGGGACCAATCTGAATGTGTTTTCTGAACCACTTGCGAGTTAATTGCGAGTAATCGGGACCGCCCTGGTCGAAGCCGTAGTATTGGTCGCCAGAGATACCCGTCCATGCCGCCAAACCATAGTGATTCCAGGCGTGGATGGAGGCAATGTAAAAAATGTCTGGGAATGTGGCGCGAATCCAAGCACCACAGTCATCCTGGTCGGAGATACTATAGATGCGAATTTTGGTTCGAATTTCTTCAAATGCCGCATTGGTCTGAGTACGACGGAGATACCACAGGGCCTGGGCAATGACGTTGGCACCTCCCCATACGATAATCCAGAGTGGATCAAGCCCTGTGTCAAGGAGGCTTTCCACTAGCAGTTTGCTACCCCCGGCCAAGGGAATATCATCACCCACCGCTTCGAAGCCGTAGACCTAACTGTGTTACTAGTCAATGGATTGTGATGCAAGAGAAATAACCGGCTACATACCTCCGGCCCACTTTTAATTAGACTTCTCATGTACTCGGCACTCGGGTAAGGAAAGTCTGGATGAACATGTCTGTTAAGACTGTCGACGGCACCAGCATACGCATCAATAATCTTATGCATATCCTGCGGACACACACGCCGTGGCATCCATGTTGATGTGCAGGCAATGAGGCCTTCAGTTTGGAACTGGTTGGCATATAAAAGGTAACGGACGAGAGATTCCGCGTCATCGGGCTCGTTTGAAATGTCGGAGACGATGAAGACGCGCGGCTTGCCTGGGAATCCGCCAATAAGAGTCGGAGTTGCCATTATGGATGATGTGGATGTGAGTTTGGAGAATGACAAAATATTACGGTGAAAATAGTCTGAGGGGAAGTCCTGGACTTTATGCACAATGCTAGTCCGGGGTCAACACGCGTAATATTTTGGTTCGAGGATCACTATGAAATGATGTCAATGTGCAAACTAGGAAAGGCGAAGCGCCGACATGACTTCAAGTATTGGGAAATTGATCAAGTCATCTCGTCATTTCCAGAGTGTGCTCCAGGCAGTTCCCACGAGTTCGACTAGACAATAATCCGGGAAATTGTGCATGTGTAGTTGAAAAATGCGGAGACGTCTGTGTCGCAACTTCCTGATTTAAATGAACGCCACGTTTCTCGAGCCTGTGACTTCTATATTCATAAAGTTAGTGGCTGTTCTTTCCTGAATTGAATTACTCATCCAAACCTTGACATTTCTGTGTTACAAAGCCATGTGGTTAGTGTTCCACATATATTAAATAATAGATAATAGACCTATGCTGTTGGAATATCTACAGTAATGGCGTCAGACATGTGCTCGTAACCCCGGATTTTCACTTGCGGGATGTTGTGATTCCTACAACTCGCAATTTAGATATTTCCTAATATGGAAACATTAAGCACTTGCATCTTGACCTCCACATGAGGAGCTAGATTTCTCCAGATTTAAACCACACATGATGACGAAGATTATTGACTGTAGTAATGAAACTCGAATGGATGGTTAAATCGGGTATATCATCTCCAACTTCATTTAATGTAACACACCGATCTTGGGCGTATAAAACATGTCACAAAGGTCGTGAATCCATCAACTGAATCTGAGCTATCAACTAATTTGGAGATCACAAAAGATATATACATGGCAAACACTGCAATCCTGCCGATTAGCAATCCTTTTTTCAGGTGCTCACACCTCATCGGGGACTGTTCCAGCTAGATGATCATCTTGCATCTCTAAAATCAGATCAGCAGGGTTACATTAAGAACCGGCCTATGGCAAAGGTCGGAGAAGTTCAAATAATGAGTGAATAAGACACATATTGAAAATGGATTCCATAGTTACTTCAGTGTAGTCTCAATATTATAGCAAGATGTGGGGAAATAAGTAGTTTATGAAGCAGAAATAGAACTGACTTGCATGAATGAGACTGACTGTTAGCTAGGGTTGTTTTTATCTAACCTTGATGAGGATAGGCGTGACAGGCCAGGCTAATAGGCAGAATACACACATTGTTTTCTTGAGTCTTTATATAAGGCTCCATTTATATGAGAGATTTAGAGTTAATATACTATTAAGATATAAAATATTATAGTCAGAAGAGAAAGGCATGAGCCTATGATTTGCAGGTTTGGTAGAGTCTTGTATAGTGCAAGATATTGTATACCTTGCTCAAATTAGTGTTCTTTTGCAAAGTTGATAGTCCCAAACGGGAAATGTTAAACACTAAGAGATCTTCATCAGCTTAGTACTCATACACAACGACAGAGTCATGCCAAAAACACGGCATCGATTCGTCTTTCCTACTACCCAAACCTTGCAAATTAGCCAAGAGTTTGGACTCCAAATGATACTTCCCCTGGTCTTCTCTCTTCACGACCACATCCTGGGTGTTTGAGGGTACAGTGTGGATGAAGAGGGACGTAAGGAGATGTGATGTCTATGATATCGAGCAATCATCATGTAACATTCTTCCAGGTAGGACGGCAAGTTATACCAAGTATAAGAGGTGATCATGATCCAGTCTCATTTCGATTGTGGAACTGGTCGTCAAACAACTTAGACAACATCACCAATAACTCTAATAAAGAGCACACCAATACTCATACTACTGAAGCAAATTTCAATACATTGAGTCAAATTCGCTGATCCTATAGTCAGTCACAAAACATGGTTGCCAACTCGCTCGACGACGTCGAAAAGCCCGACGTCGAGCACCTCGACGTCGCTCCTGAGGCTCACCGCGCCAACCTCGCCAACCTCGCCGGCCAAGAAGAGCACAACCTCGGCAAATGGGAGTCCGTCATGAAATACCCCCTTGCATGCTTTTGGTCAGTATTCAGCGTGTGGTGCATTCTTCTGGTATCCTTTGAAAACCAAGCTGCCGGTAATATTGTCAGTGTGCCCGAGTTCCGAAAGGACTTTGGTCATGAGTTTGAGGGGAGTTATGTTTTATATGCAAAGTGGCAAAGTGCCTTCCAGGGCGCTCCCGTGGCGTCGTAAGTGGTACCTGCAAGCCAAGACGACAAATACGTCACATAACTAATATTGGTATAACCATCAGAGGAATCATCGGCGCTCTTGCTTGCGGCTCTATCGCAGACTGGCTCGGCCGTCGCCCTGTGATTATTGGTTGCCTTGTTCTCACATACGCTGCCATCACCATGGAGTTTGTAGCAACCTCCAATGAACTATTCTTTGGCGGCAAGTTTCTGAATGGTTTTGCCGTTGGTGCTCTCGCTTCGGTTACAGTCTCCTACATTGGCGAGGTCGGTCTCCTTCATCCCACCACTAATCAAATCTCACTAACACACGCTAGATCACGCCCCTCGCCCTTCGTGGGCTTCTGACCTGCTTGTCCGCTCTCGCTTATACCCTGGGCCCTCTTGTTGTAGCCGTAATCGTCAAGGAAACCGGTACCATGAACTCCCGCTGGGCCTATCGTAGCGTCTTTTGTGCCCAGTACGGGTTTGCCGTCGTTGCTACCATTTTAGTTCCCTTTATGCCCGAGTCTCCGTGGTGGTTGGCTTCCAAAAATCGGCAGGATGCGGCATTGAACGCATTGGCAAGATTGTCATCGAAGGGTGATGAGGGTTTGAAGAAGCTGGCGGCGATCAGTCAGACTCTGGAGGAGGTGAAAAAGGAGACGGATGGTGCGATGTATGCGGAGTGTTTCCGAAAGTCGAACTTGCGGAGAACTGTTATCAGTGTTGGCCCTTTGTGCATTCAGTCACTATGCGGCATCTCATTCGTGGGCTCTTATGCTACTTATTATATCCAGCTTGCTGGCTACTCGACTTCAGAGTCCTTTGAACTGCAAATCGTTCAACAGAGTATCTCCCTTATCGGCAATATCATGTCTTGGTATCTCGTCGACAAGATGGGTCGTCGTAACCTGACTTTCTACGGTCTGCTGATTCTCACTGTCATCCTTTGGCTCACGGGTGGATTGGCAGTGGCAGGGACCAATGGTGCTATCAAGGGAACTGTTGCCATGATTCAAATTTACTGCTGGTGGTATAATGTCACTATTGGCGCTACCGCCTTCACTATCCTCTGCGAGGTATCGACCTCCCGTCTGCGAGTCAAGACTATTTCCATTGGTCTCGCTTTGCAGAATGCCCTCAACATGATGTGGAGTTTCGTTCTTCCTTATCTCTTCAATCCCGATAAGGCCAACCTGGGTGCCAAAGTAAGTTTCATCTTTGGTGGTCTGTCGGTGATTTGCCTGGTTTTCCTTTGGTTCTTCCTGCCTGAGACGGCAAATAGAACCTATGAAGAACTTGATGAGATGTTTGTAAAGGGAGTCAAGCCCAGAGCCTTCCAGACCTATGAGACCGAGGCTAAATCAAATTCTCAAGCTGCCCAGGATTTATCCAAGGTGTTTTCATAATGAATAGTACTACAGTTAGGACTATGATAGTAATAGAAGTGTGTGATCTCCTCCATAATTTGATGTTATGCATAAAGGTGTGATGCATCTTTCATTTGTCTCAAAACAATATATGCCAGTGATTCTAGCATGCTTGACTCCCTTCATTGCATTCTGTACAAAGGGTCGGGAACATATTGTGTGTCTCCGTCAATGTAGAATTGCAACTCGTTATCAAATCCATCATTACCCAGGCCCAAACTAGAAGCAGCTGGCGAATAGTACTGCCCAGTTTCGTATATTCCGGCGACCGTTCCGGTTCCTGCAGATTCTAAAACTGCACTAGCTGAGACTGCCATTTGCGAACCCTGGACTCCAACGGGATGTGACATGGAGAACGCTGGATTTACAAGCATTGGGCCATGATGTGCTTGTTGGCCCGACTGCTGACTTTGCAGAGATAAAGACTGGGTTCCGTGATGGGTTCGGCCTGTACTTGGAAGAGGTTGTTGAGTGTCTATTCCCGAAGAATAATATCCCAGATATTGTTGTCCTTGTAGTTGCGGGGAGCTGCCAGATTGGTAAGGATGGGGAAGGATAGGATTTAGAGCGTTGGGGTCGTTGACGGGGAAAGGGACTGAAGGACCGAATGCTTTAGGATTGAGGGAAAGAGGCTTAGCATGTGATGGAGGACAACTGAGTGGGAGAGCTCGAGGAATAGGGTCGCGCTATTCTTGTTTGTTAGTGAGTGTATGTTGAAAAAAGGCAGTTTGCTTTTGCAAGCTTACACCATCAGCCATGCCAGACTCGACAAGTCCAGCATTGGGATCTTTCAACAATCTTTCAAGACTCTCTAGCCAACTAGATGCAATGGGCCACACATTCTTGCATTCGTCTAGAATTGATATGATCTCACGAAGCATTCCAGGACCATGACGAGATATTGTCTCATCAGGACAGACATGGGGGAACTTGGCAAGATATGTAGCAAAAAGGCCACAAGTGTAAACAATAAAAGCCTAAAAAGAAGGTTAGTGTTATGGTTTACAGCCGCGGGATAATACTATGCTTGCTTACAGTCATCTGAGCACCGACGCTCTCATCAGACGCCCGTCCACTAAATTGGTGATGTATTTGGTCAAACAGCATATAGACATTTGCAAAGAGTTCTCTGGCCATGCTTTGGAAAAACCCATGCTGTTGTCTGTTATTTGGATCTAATCTCAACATACTATTGTCACACAAAGTGTTAGTTTATATATCTCCTGCTTATCGATCTGAAAAGAAAACATCACTAACTCAGCAAGGTGCGCTCTTCGCAGCACAATATGACACATTCGAGGCATCATGGTGACACCAAGATAAGCCAAATCCTCTTTTTGAACCCTGTAGTCTCGTAGGGTCTGGGGGCTCCAGATATGTGTCCGCGGTAAACCAGACTCCCAAGCTTGTAATCGCTCATTCATGATGGCAAAATCACTATTCGGTTCCCATGGCTGCTTTGACGGGAAATTTGACATTGCACGACGAGCAACACTTCCCCAAAAGTTGTGAATCTGAATCAAGGAAGCGAAAAGTGAGCGGTTTGGGTCAGTGATAGTACGAGGGTCGAGAGTAGCTGGCAGGGTTCCTTCAAGAGATGCTCTACTGGGTGGCTGAACACCGGCGGCAAACTGTGCCTCGGAACAGGGAAGCAATGTCGTGATGTCGTTTGCTGAAAGTGAAACGGGCGAAGAGGGCCCAGAGTGAAGGTTTTCCTGCGAATGCAGCATCCACAAAGTTCTCCGGGCACTCTCTGCGTGGATAACGAACTCGGGGTTCGGATTTTCATAGATTGTGGCAATAAAAGTCTCCTCACGATGAAGTTGCATCAGAAGGGCCATTCTAATACTGATGCCCATGTTGATATAGCTCCGGTTCTTCCAGCCACTTCCCTGTTGGGCAATACTGAGGAGGTAGAAAGCTTGACAGCGCTCTAGTGTTGGCTGCTCATACACCTCGCGGCCGGCAAGTAGCGACGCCCGTTCTGTATATGTGTCGGCTGCTCTCAATCCATCTCCGTTGAACCGAGCGATCAGTAATGGTGTAAACCGACTTGAGACGGCCAAAATGGACAGGAGAAGAAAGACACTAATAGATCGGTCCTGTGCCGAGATGCGAGCGGGGAATATGGCTTTTGGTATGAAGCCAAGCTGGAAGTAGTGTTGGGTAAAGGCGTTGACGGCGGCAATAATCTCATCGATGGGCGGTAGAAGATCCCAGTCGTCTTCAGGATAATTACTGCCTTGGTTCTGATCCGTAGAAATCGCCCGAGATCGATCACGTTTTGTCTTTTCTGCGCGAGTCCGCGGGTGGCGATACTCGCGATCATTATCAGGCTGGCCACGTACTGGAAATACACTATAATATGTTTGTTAGTGATACCAGAAGCCACACTGTGATGCAACCGAGACATCAGGTTGATAAGATAAAGCACTGGAATGACAAGACTGCAAGGTGGTGGTGTACTACAGGTATCACAGAAGCTAAACGCTGAGTCCGCAATAAACATTCCTACCCGGAAAAAAAAAATCCCAACTCAAAGTATCGACAACTTCAGATAGATATTGTCCATCTTTCAGCCAAATAGCACGGCATTTCTTTGTTCCATTCCAGATACGGATATAGAGGAAACCGATGGTGTGACCTACCAATCTGCGGGCCCTAAACCTACATCAGCACAAGACTTGCAGGGAGGTGTCGACTTTTCATGCACGCACTTGCTTCTCATACGACGGCATCTATCCCCAAGGCGATGTTAGCATTACTGACATCGTTGCCGCCGGTCATCCCTCAGCTGCCACTGAATCAAGCGCGTGGCTTACCTCCGGCAGGCAACTGGAGCGCGTCGCTTGATGGTCGACTGGGTCATAGGATGATCCGATCCTACATCATTAGGACGATAGTGATGAGAGTCACCGCCGCCGCCTATGCCGGCATCAGAGCTTTCGATGCTGCGGGCCGGTGAGCCAAAGCTGGCTGTGCTTTCGGCCCGTATTACATTGGTGTTGGGAGAGGGCATATAGTCGCTGCCCAGCGGATTCATTTCTGGCTGTTGTGGGTTTCCAGTAGCGGAGTAAGCTTGTATGAATGGAGTGTAATCCCTCCAAGTATGCCAGGTGAATTTGGTGATGGAAGTGCGCGGTGGTTATCGCCGTTGTGCCGGAGGTTTGATGTCGGTATTCATGAAAAAAGAAACATGTATGTTTATCAATATGAAGATGGGTACAAGGTCAAACTCTACTATAGTGATAAAACTTGACATGTATAACAAAAGGATAATGTCAAGGAATAACGATCGGGGAGACAAAGACGGGAAAGGCGTCAGGAAACAGACATTAAGAAAGACAGTAGTTTAGAAAGCGAGCACGGAGAAGGAAGTGTGTGTGTGTG
>MKGJ01000154.1:27600-47367 GCA_002018255.1 Bretziella fagacearum | reverse complement strand
CCCCCCCCAACCACCCGCAGTCAGACATCAACTAACATACCATGTCGCTACCAGGTCAACTTCCACCCCCTGCTTGGTCCCGCGCTCTCGGTGGCCTTTGCATTTCTTGGCAACACTCTCTTCCTGACCGTTTTTGTCTCCATCCTCTCCAATACCTTTGCGCGCATCTCCCGCGACAGTACCGCTGAGATTCAATTCCGCACCGCTGTCCTCACCCTCGAAGCTGTAAAATCAGACGCCATCTTTGCTTACCAACCCCCTTTTAACATCATCGCCATACTCATCCTTGTCCCTCTCAAATTAATTCTCTCCCCTCGTTGGTTCCACAAAATTCACGTCGCCGCTGTCCGCGCCGTCAACCTCCCTGTCCTCCTCGTCATCGCCTTCCTCGAACGCTACATCCTCAATACCTTTCGTAACCTTCCTACTCCGTCCAACGTCCCGAAGAAACCCATCAGTCCCGTTTGGTGGCAGAAATTTCGGTTTACCTTCCATCCAGACCTTGCCGCTGTCTTCGATCATCCGCCCCCGGATAGCATCGAAGAAGCAATTGCTGCCGACGATGACTTTACCCATCATTTGATTCGGAAGCAATATATGCGGCCAAAGCCGGCAAGACGGAGGAGAGATTCTACATTTGGGGAGATGGGGCAAGGTGGGGTTTCGTCATTATCAGGAATTGAAGGGACAGAGGAGGGGACATTGGCGGAAATGGCCAAGCGGTTGGAGAGGGCGGAGAAAATTGCAGAGCAGGCAGATGAGAGAATGAAGAGGATTGAGGAGTTACTGATAAAGTATACAGAGACTTAAACTCCCCCTTGGGGTGGGGTACCTAGATTTCGATTTGGTTTATAGGTATTGGTTCTAGTAACCCTATGTACATGACGAACCCTATATCTTACCACTTCAGCCCTACTCTTACCATCTAGGGCTTAAGTGTGGTGGGGCTCTTCATGAACTTTCCATGATGATTGGCTCATATCAAATGTTAGGGTTTCAATAAAAAGAGAAGAAATAAAAAAATTTCAACATAAAAGTTTGTGCGCAAAGACAAATCTTGAAAAACTTTGATTTCTTTTGTGTCATTGTATGGTGACAGATGTGTGGATTGGAAATTATCTATTGTTTACGAAGATAGGTCTCGCGTGGTTGTTGTCGCGTGAGAACATTGCGGGTTGATGCTGCCATTTGTTGAGATTGACTGCAGCAAGAATTTCCCCATGTATTTTTCTCAGCAGTCACCAACGCCACATCGCCACATCGCCACACCACCCTTACCCAGTCTCCCCACTAAACTTGTTCCAGAGTATGTGTTATAGGGTTGAGTAATTGATACGTCTTTCGTCCTTCGGGACATTTGGTCAATTTGGTAAGTTCTCACTTCTAAAGTCTCTACTATCTAGCCTTAACCTATTACTAACAATGCTCCCACAGAAACGATACAGAGAAGATTAGCATGGCCCCTGCACTAAGGATGACACGCTACATCAAAGAGAAGCTGCAAATTTTTTTTATGATTTTTTTGACAAGTTTGAGGGTGGAGAGTGGTTCATGAGGAGGAGGGCTTTGTTGGGTTCGAATCTGGGTCGAGTCAAATTCTTCTTCTTTTTTTTTTTTTGGCTTCGTGACCCTAGTCATTTAACTGACTTATACATATGTGCACAGACATAACATAATAGTGAACAAGATAATATCTAAAGTTAAATTGAATACTGTATTTCTTCAAATGATGCTATTCTGCAATCGTAATAATGTCTCCTATAGTAAACCAAATTATGAGAGGGGGGTATTATAAGTAAGTAATGTACAAAGAGAAGAGTCGTAATGCAATGCAAATCCAACAAATTGAAACAAAAGACAGACAGACAGTCTTACATATAATCACTCCATCATACACATTCTAATGCGCTGGTGCGGCTCCAACAGCCTCAAAATCTAACCCACTCTTATCAGCCTTCTCCGAAACCCTTGCCGTCTGCCCTTGGACCAACTCTCCGCGAATAATCTTATCCGCCAGCGTATTCGCAATCTCATTCGTAATCAACCTATTCAACGGACGAGCACCGTACTTGGGGTCATACCCACGTTCCGCCAGCCAATCGCGAGCCTCCGGCGTGACGTCTAGAGTAATCCGTCTATCGTCTAACCGCTTCTGCAACTCCTTGAGACGGATGTCTGCGATATCGCGGATGGCGTCTTGTGCGAGACGCTTGAAGATGATGAAGGAGTCGATGCGGTTGAGGAATTCGGGGGCGTAGGCCGATTGTACGACGTCCATGACGGCCTTGCGGACGGAGGGATCGATGTCGCCGGTGGGGGTTTCCTTGTACGGGTGTTCAGGGTTGGCGTCAACGAGGATGTCGGCGCCGAGATTAGAAGTGAACACGATAATGGTGTTGCGGAAATCAACCTTGTGGCCCTGGGCATCCGTCAGGTATCCTTCGTCGAGGACCTGCAGAAGGAGAGCTGAGATGTCCCGGTGGGCCTTTTCGAATTCATCAAAGAGGAGTACAGCATACGGTTTGCGGCGGACAGCCTCGGTCAGTTGTCCGGCGTCGTCGTAGCCGACGTAGCCGGAGGGGGCACCAATGAGGCGGCTGATGGTGTGCTTTTCTTGGAATTCACTCATATCGAAGCGGACGACGGCGGATTCCGTGGAGAAGAGGAAACCGGCTAGTTTCTTGCAGAGTTCCGTTTTACCGACACCGGTGGGTCCGAGGAAGAAGAAAGAAGCTGTTGGCCGATTGTCGCCGCTGAGACCCGCACGTTGTAGGCGGACAGCGTTTGACACGGCCTTGATGGCCTCGTCTTGGCCCTTGACCGCTTCGGTTAGCGTATCCTCCATGTGAACTAATTTTTCAACATGCCCTGAAGTCAATTTGGCAACCGGGATACCGGTTACACGGGAAACAACAGCGGCAATGTCATCAGCAGTCACTGAGTCGTGGATCAAGGTGCCGTTTTCCTTTTGCTCGCCTTCCTTGGGGAGTTTCTGCTCAAGGGTGGGGATGACGCCGAAGCGGAGTTCAGAGGCCCGGGCAAAGTTGCCTTCGCGTTGAGCCTTGTCGAGTTCGATGCGGGCGACATCAAGTTCGCCTTGGATTTTCTTGACAGTGTTGACTTCGGCCTTTTCGGCTTCCCACGTTTTTGTGAGAGCGTCGCGTTCAGTTTCGAAAGATTTGAGATCTTCTTCAAGTTTATCACGACGTTCTTTGCTGGCGACATCAGTTTCCTTGCGGAGGGATTCCAATTCGATTTGTATAGTCATGATCTTTTGGTCCAAGACCATGATGTCTTCCGGCTTGGATTCATGTTGCAGTTTCAAGTGACTCGAAGCTTCGTCCATGAGATCGATGGCCTTGTCCGGGAGGAATCGATCGGTGATATACCGGTTCGAGTAAGTCGCAGCGGCAACCAGTGCACCATCTGTAATGCGGACTCCATGGTGGACTTCGTACTTTTCCTTGATTCCACGGAGGATGCTAATGGTGTCTTGGACGGTCGGCTCGTTGACAAGGATGGGCTGGAAACGACGAGCCAGCGCAACATCCTTCTCAATCATACGATACTCGGCCAAAGTTGTCGCACCGCAGCATTGGAGTTCTCCACGGGATAGTGCCGGCTTGAGAAGGTTGGAAGCATCAATGGAGCCTTCAGTCTTACCGAGACCGAGAAGAGTGTGTAGTTCATCGATAAACAGGATGACTTCTCCGCTGGATTCTTGAACTTCAGTGAGGACACGCTTGAGACGTTCTTCAAAGTCTCCGCGGTATTTGGATCCGGCAATCAATGAACCAAGGTCAAGGCTGATGACTCGTTTGTTCTTGATACTCTCGGGAACCTCACCCTGGACAATGCGAAGCGCAAGACCCTCAAGAATAGCAGTTTTACCGGTACCTGCATTACCGATGAGGACTGGGTTGTTCTTGGTTCGTCTCGAGAGAATCTGAATTGTCCGTTGAATTTCACTATCACGTCCAATTACAGGATCAAGCTTGCCAGACTTGGCTTTTGCGGTAAGATCAATACCAAACTCCTCCAAAGCCGACTTTTCTTCGCCCCCGCTCATATTCATGCGGTGGGTTCCACCAGGCGGATGCGGCCTACCACCGGCATGTGTGCGAATCTGAATGGGAACTGAAAGAGTCTGGTTGATGTGGCGAGCAGCAATAGCAGCTGCGCCGAGAACTGGGGTTGGGAGCCGATGTGTTAGGGTCGGTACCGACGATGAGCGCAAAGCTCTCCGAGCTGCAGATGTAAGTTGCAGTCGTGCTTGCATAGTGGTGGTATGACGTAAAATGTGAGAGGTCGTTTGATAAGAGAAGGAGGAACCGCTAAAGGGGTTAAAATGAGTCGGTAAAACAATGGTCCAGACTTGAGGACAACCGGTCTTCTTATATACACAAAAGATCACCAGCTTGTCACCAGTTTACGCATTCATCATAGCTTTGGGCTTCCTCTCCAAACGCTGGGAAGCTTCAAGGCGCATTCTGGTAGCTTCTAGTTCCTTGCATGGGTCCAGGTGTGTGGAAGCCTCTCGCAAATACTACATATCCTGTTATCGATATTAATACTTATCGATTGCATGACTTCCAAAAACGGATATGTCATAGCGCCACAGAAAATTTGACACCGCCACACCCCGCCTTTCAGGTTCAGGGCTTGATGACGAAGGGTTTGGAGGAATCTTCGCACAAACTTTTTTTTTTCATGAAAATTGTGGGTGGCCCTGGCACCACAGAGCGAAATCCTACGGTCGCTTGAGACTGGCTAATCCGACTACCCACTATTTTGCCAATTCAGATAGGGAATCTCTCTCGTCTTCCTCTCCTACATTCTGTAGTGTGTGTTGTTTCTTCCTCTTCTTTTTTCTTTCAAATCTTCGTTCACCCGGACGACAAAATTTAGACACAATGGCCCCCGTCGCGCAAAAGTGGTACCCTACCGACGACAACGCGGAGCTGAAGCAGGTGAGAATTTACATCTTGCCCTATCGATATTGACGACAGTGCTTCGACAAGTTTGGATACATGGACATACCGACGACCGATACCCAGATTTGGAGGAAACACGCTTTGGGACGGTACGTTGATGCGGCGATCACACGGACTGTACGAACTTGTTACGGCGATGGGATATACCGACTACTACCGAAACCAAGCCCCGACGATATAGACATCCACATGACAGACTCCTCATGCAATTTTCCACGAACCGAAATCGCTACAACCTACCTATAAAATCACCACAATTGACCAAAGCACGAATCACAACACCAATCTCCAAATCTCAAATCAGTAGCCAATATCCTAAAATCCATTCTTGATCTCTGGAACGTTCAAATTATACAAACTCGTCGACATCTAGTCATCTTAACATCACGGTTCCACATTACAACCCAACTAGAGCGCTTATACTGACAAGCTTCGCTCTCAACAGGTCCGCAAGGCTGTCCGCCCCTGGACTCCCCGCGAGTCTCTGGTCCCCGGCACTGTCCTGATCCTGCTCGCCGGCCGTTTCCGCGGCAAGCGTGTTATCCTCCTGAAGACCCTCGACCAAGGTGTTCTGCTGGTTACCGGTCCCTTCAAGATCAACGGTGTCCCCCTGCGCAGAGTCAACTCGAGATACGTCATCGCTACCTCGCTCAAGGTTGACCTGGCTGGTCTGGACCAGGCCAAGGTTGATGAGATTTCGTCTGCCAAGTACTTCACCGCCGACAAGGAGGCCCAGAAGACCGGCGAGGAGGCTTTCTTCAAGAACGGCGAGAAGCCCCAGGTACGAATTTGCCGCTCCGATATACCCCCGCGACATCCGATACAATGAATTCGATGAATGAAGTTGCGGAATCAAGCATATGGATAGATTACTAACGAATCCTACAGAAGAAGGAGGTCAACTCCACCCGGGTGGCCGACCAGAAAGCCATTGACAAGGCCCTGCTGGCCAACATCAAGAAGGTTGACATGCTCGCTTCGTACCTGTCCAGCACGTTCTCCCTGCGCAAGGGTGACAAGCCCCATGAGATGAAGTGGTAGAATGTTCGAATATACCCGCGCAACAATCCAAAAAAAAATTAGCATGCTCAATTCTTTGTTCCAATCGTCAACTTCCCCGCTGCTCCCCCCGCTCCCACACCTTTGTTCCACGCAGCGAAAACGGATTATCTACTTCCCCTAAACCAGAAAATGAATTAAATGGCCATGTCCCCGTCCCCGAGGAGATGAGAAGATTTCGGAGGATAGACTTTTTTTTTTTTTTTTTGCGAGGCTTTCAGTAACCATATGGATGGAAATGGAATGAAATGGCTTTTATTTTTGCACGCAACCGGCCCTAGAGGGATGGAGGGACTATGGAAAGTACCCGACAGGAAAATTTGAAATTATGAAAGGGCGCATAATGAATTGATTACGAGAGGTCTTTCGAGCAACAAGATATGAAGAACATTCATCACAAAGGCAAAACAAAAAAGAGTCAAAAAACCTACAAAAAAAGCGCATCAAGTTATATTCAAAACTTACATTCACACGGCGGTATTTCCTCCGGCTTGCGGGTACGGAGAGGGTAGAATTAGAGGGGCCCAAAATGGCGTTCGTGGTCTCTTTTTTTTTTCAAATGGTAGATACTGGGAGGAGTTTCTTGTTTCTTTTCACATATTGCTGATTGGATCTCTTGATGTGCATGCCGTGTGTGTATGTGTGTTTGTGCGAATGAATGCCAGGGGTCGGAATGGACTTTGAAGTCAATCTTGTCGTTTGAAGTGGGTCCAAGGAGCCGTCCATTGGCTCCGGTCTTCCGTTGGGTTTACCCCGGATTTTGACCTCATGAATGATGTAGTTTATTTCCTAATCGGTTAGTGAGCATTAACAAGAACTCAGAAATAAGCGACTACTGGTTTCATTTATCGGGCACCATATCTTGCATTCATATTTATTATATATGCAAAGTAGTGATTTTCAATTTCAAGTAGTTCATTTTGATCGTTAGCGGCCGGAAAAACATTAATCAATGTCTCTTAATCCGCCTGCTAATCACCTCTGATTATGTATTTAACAGTTTCATCCTCATCTCTCGACTTCCATGTCTCCTCATTTATAGCGCACGGTCAGCCCAGCTCTGAATAATACCCTCGAGAGTAGGTTCATAGTGTTTGATGGTAACCTTTCCAGATTCATCGATGCTCGTGTTGGCCTGGACGAAAACTTTGCGAGGTTGCTTGTTGTTCATGACAACATTGCGAACTTTGGTGCCCCAGAAGTCAAGGTCGACATTGGTCATGTGGTTGTAGAATTTGGTACCCTCGATAACATCGGCGGTTGATTTGTAGACATGGAGCGCTTGGAGGTACTTGCCGACGGCTGTTCACTTGTGTTAGTATTTGTAATAAAAAGAAAAAAAGAAAAAAAAAAAAAAAGGTGCTAATGCAAACATACCCTCACGACCGGTGGTCAGAATCTTGGAGCGGTCCAGCTTGATGGTCAGATCAGACAGGTTCTCCTTGTCAGTGTAGTCCAAGGTGCAAAAGTTGTCACCAGCTTGCAGGAAGCACTAATATAGGGGTTAGTATACACTAAAAGAAAATTCAGGCTTCATCAGAATTGTATTGTAGCATACCTGCAGAATGGAGAAGCGCGCCTGTGAGTGAGCCTGACCCCACTTCTGGCTCTTAGGATCCCACATCTCCAGCGAAACTAGACCCGAACGGGCCATGGATAGGTACGCCGCATACAAGATATCACCAGCCTCACTGTTCATATCGGTGGTACCATCACCAAAGCCAAAGATCTTGAGCACGGGGAACTCGCAGCATAGGTACATGGCAACCAACTCAGCACGGCACTCCTCGTACGAGGCAGCAATGCTACCAAACACAGAGCCCCAAGTCTGACCAGGCTTGTACCAAGTAGTGATGGGCTTGTTGGTGATGGGACTAACGGGGGGGTTGTTGACGTCAAAGTTGTAAACACCAGGAGAGGTCTCCTGCAGGAGCTTACCACAACCGTGACCGGTAAGCTCGTGAAGGCCAACTTGCACCTCAAAGGAGGAGTCACGGTGCTTCTGGTAGATATCAAGGTCCTCAGCACGGATAAAGGGGATCTTCTCGTTGGCACCCTTGGCACTCATAACGTTACCTAGGGAGACGTTTTTGAAACCCTGGGTTTGACGAATATCGTCGTAGTTGGGAATGTTGATACCGGCGGGGATACCTGAGCCGGCAAAGGTCAAGACCTCCAGGGAGGTGAAATCCGGAGACAGGAACTTGTTCTTTTCGAACTCGGCAGACCAAGGCAGGAGAGGAATTAGCTTAGGGGCCGAATTGACGAGCTCGCTGAAAGCACGGGTGCGCTCAAGGTTGACCATGGCGGCAAAGCCCTCCCACTCACCACGAACACCAGCGGGGTCACGGTATGTTTCAATGAAACCGATATTAGCCTCAACCATGGGCTGCTTATCACGGATCCAGAAGCGCTGTGAATCCTTGAAATCGAGCAGAGAACCATTGTTGAATGACTTGGCGTAGGCCTCGTTCATCTTGTCCTGGTTCTCGTTGGCTGCGTTTTCACGAGCCTTGGCCATGTACTCGGAAATGACCTTCATCTCGGCAGCATAATCACCGTAGACAAGCTTGATGGTCTTGCCATCCAGCAAACCATCCTCGATAGTGAACTCGATCTCCTTGCCAATGTCACCACCGGTGGCGGGAATCTCCTTGGTGGCAGAAGCGATCCAGATCTCAAAGGAACCCTCGGGAGTCTTCTTGAGGCGAGTGTTTTCGGGAAGGAGACCCTTCTTCTCCATCCAGTTGGATACGGCGTCAATCTCCTGGCGGGTGATGGTGGGAGAGTCAGGGTAGTAAGTCGTCATGTGGCCAGCATCGGGGTAACCCAAGTGCATCAAACTCTGTTTATCAGAGCTGAAGATGGCACCGTTGGTAGCCGTGTAAAAGGACTCGGCCTCGGGGGAAGCAGTGGCCAGCTTGTCAAACACGCTGATGTTGCAACGGGGAATAAACTTGGCGTCGCCAAAGCTCTTGTAGTTACCGTTGTTTCCGAGGAACATAGCAGCATACTGTAGGAAAGCAGCCAAACCAGCATGATCAACGCCAACCTTGGAGGCCAGAGACTTCCAGTCGCCATTGCCAGCCTTGTGAAGAGCGATGATGAAGTCGTAAATGGGCTCCGACTCGGGTGACAGCTGTCTCAGGACGATACGAGTACCGGCAAAAGACGCCCTGTGTGACGTGAGTTAGCTAAGTCGGTCTTTTTCCTTTTTTTTTGGTGAAAGTACAGGGTAGCCTGAGCTGAGCTAATGACAGCCCCAGGGAATAACTCACTTGCTAATGTAGTGAGCATAGCGCTTGAGCTTGTCATCAAGAGCATTGAAGTGCTTCTCAATCTCCAAACGCACGACAGTCGGCGGGGCATCCGCTAGGTAATTCTTGAGCTCGGCGGCGTCCATGGCGGCAGACGAATATAGACGAGGGTAGGTGACAAGGGCAGCAAAGCGGAGAGTATTATAGGCAGTAGACAGGGCAGTAGTCCGGGGCAGTAAAAGACGGGATGGCTTCAAGTGGGTAGTGATTGATAATGGGGAAGAAATGGGGGAAAGAGAATGTAAAAGTCGACGCGAATGATGAGGGGCGGGAGCAAGGTGTTTTAGTAACGAAAGCGACAGTGAGGCGGACGCACGAGGCTGGCACCACCGAATGTGGCAAGCAGACATGGTTTTTGTATTTCTTTTTTGTTTTTTTTTCTTTTTTTTCTTTTTTCTTTTTTGTTTTTTTCTCTTTTTTGTTTTCTTTCTTTTTTGTTTTCTTTCTTTTTTATGTTCTTTCTTTTTTGGGTTTTGTATTTGAAGAGCTACAAACCCGGGGTTCCTATACAGGCAGTTGCTATTCCTTGTTGGTTATCTGTATTGAGCCTATGCCATACTCTAGGTATGTATGGTCGGGACGGTTTTGAAAAAAAAATTAAAAAAAATAAAAAAGAAACAAGGTAGCAGGGACAAACAAAGGTGCAAGCAAGTGCAACGGAAAGAAACAAAAGGTCACTGTGAGTCCTGAATTGTGCGTTCTACAAGCCAACCACCAGCCCAACTGGCACATGGTGGCTCTTTTTTTTTTTTCGGGGCAGAAGCGAGGACCTTGTGGTGGCCTGGCCTGACCGCATGGGATGGACTCTAATAAGGAAGGAAGGAATGGGGTCAGGGCACATAGGCCCGCGCAAGTTGGTTGGCCGTTTGGAAAGGAGAACAAGCAAGCACCGATGATTACAAGTGGATATGGTCTTTCTCTATTGCAGTCATCCTATGTCACTGAGCCGGTTGGACGCGGAACCTCGGATTACCATGGGTACCGAGGGGCGCCGAATGAGCCGTCCGCACCTACTCTTCACGGAAAGTCCTGTTGTAATTATGGAGCTTATATACGCTCCTCGCTAATCGCTAAATGCTACAGATATTTGTTCGATTTGAGGGACAGGCAGTCAATAGCTCCAGTGGGGGGTTTATGAATTAAGCCTTTCTTGGTCCTAACAGCTAACCAATTGGTCATTATTCAGTGTAATAGCGCTCGCTACAGCGGTTGCGGGGCCTGTTGACAATGGCGGGGCAATGTGTGGGATGAAGTGAGCTGTCGTTGACATGTCGACAGCTGTCACGGACTACGCACAAACTTTGCCAGCTGACAGCACCCTCCCAGAGAAGGAACTGCACACAAATCCAACCCCAACCTTTTGCATGACAAGAGACAACTACGTACGGTACCAATAGATTCAACGGCAACCTCCAGTTAACAGTCAGCATTCATCATCTCACTAATCATCATTCGATTGTTTACTTCAACGGCAGGACAAGTTGCTCATCATGAGGTCTGGGGACTTTGCTGACACGTGGAGGTCAAATGGGGCCATAGGCGGGGCGGGCTGGTTCTTTTTCCCGTTGTGCAAGGGCTTTGTCGAAAGAGGGGGAGGGGGGGGGGACTATTATGGCCAGCAAAAGTCCCAATATATTGGCCGGTTAGTTTCTTCTTTGGATTGAGGGTTGGGGGGGATACCTAAAAAAAAAAAAAAACTCGGGAGGGTTATGATGATTCTCTAAATATGGGCACGTGACCAAGCTAGTTGCCATCATATCTCGGGGCTGAACTCCAGAGATCCCTGTGGCGCTGTACAACCCGAAGTACCGCCTACTTCGGTGCCCACTCGCTGCAGGAGGCCGATTGAGTTGATGAATGGCGGGCATATGCATGGGAGTGTGGCGCAGGCTGAGTGGGCTGAGGTTGTGAGGTGGAGGCAAGGGAGATGGTGGATGGATTAGGCACAATCAAGCAACCAACTTAATAAAGTGGCTTTGTAGGGATATATACAATCTTAAGTGGTATCATCGCCGGAATATCGTGGCCGGTTCCGCGGTAGCAGGCTGGATTGTAGGATGTTTGTGAGGCTTTTGGGTTTGGGGGGGGGGGCTTCTTACAGATGACGCCGGAGAGGCAGAGGGGACTCCGGGTTTCACGACAGTGAGTTGGACATGATGCTGGTGGCATTTTCTTTGGTTGACGGGGAGGAAGGGGCAAGTAATGAGAGGGGAAACAAAATGCATCATACGTCACTCCCTTGCAGTAAATGTTGGGGGCAGAGAGACGGAGTGACAGTTGGATGTAGACAACTGGGGTGGTCACGAGCCAACCTATTGTCTTTCTTTTGGGTTGTTTGTTTGTTTGTTTGTTTGTTTGTTGGGTCTTGTGTCAATACTCTAGAATATCTGAGCATCTCATAATTGGAGATAGCATGGTGACTGGTCAAAGTACGCTATTGCTCATTGATCTCATGTTGTATGCAGCACACAGCATTAGTTTCCAGAATTGCTTATTCTATAGGCCAGTGAAGCGGTGAGCAGCGGCTAGAGACTTGTTGATTTACGGGAGGATGGATGTAGGTAGGTATGTATGTATGTATGTATGTGCAGGCTGCAGCATGTTGTGATGCATGCTTGATGACATAGTTTGGAGAGGAAATGCGAGCCAACCGGATGAAGGCGGACGAGTTGTTTATGATTCCATCCTGGCGATGAAGATGGGTGAGGCAAATATCAGAACTCGAGAGAGGGGGTACTTTGTAAAGTAACATTGAGGCCATATGGCCAAAGCCTATGAAGGGTTCAGCTATACAAGATATCAAAGAAAATCCAAAAGATGCGTGTTTATGGGATAGTCAGTCAATACTGACTGTTATCAAATTTGGGTAAAAGGCAGACACAGGACCACATCATGACCCCCTTCAGAACAGCAACCTTTTCAGTGAAGTACTAGCAGACAATCATCAGAGTCTTCAGAAAGCCAAAGCCACAGAAATCCAAGAAACCAAACCATCCCAAACAGCATGTCCACCCGAGCAAGTGTTACGTCCATCTCCATCCCACAAATCACTGCCCACCATCCCCTAGGATCTTGGCACGGAAACCCATGCAGTCTGGCCATGATGCATTCTTGGAGAAGAGCATAGTCTTACAGTATGCAAGAGTGGAAGGAAAGAAAAGAAAAAAGAAAGAAAAAAAAAAGAAAAAAAAAAAGGGAAGAAAGAACAAAAACCCCTCCGCCTCAACCCAACCAAGCCCACTACCGCCGTATCCTTCCATTTCCCTCTTCACCTTTCTCCTTTATAGCCTGTCCAAACTCGAATTCTCTTCTCGCCCGAGCTACGGACAATCTCTATCCAACTAACCCGAGCCCCGTCGCCTTACCAAGTACATGTTGTTGATGTGTATCCGCTGGCAATCCCACCTCAGTAGCGGTGAAGAGCCGCAATGATGTTTGTGTAGTTGCTTGGTTTGCATGTTTAGAAGAGATGAAGAGGAAGAAGCAAAAGAAGAAAAGTAAGAATCATGGTACATTTGTGGTTATGGTTTTGGCCACTTGTGAGTCTTTGCGGTTGTCTGATCTGAGGAGTCCTTTTTTTTGGTTTGTTATTTTTCAATTGGACCATGTAGTGCCGGTGTTGCCAAAAGATACCCAAAAGGGAATAAACGGGTCACCGGAGGGTCTTCCGGTTGATGAGGCGATAGTCAGAAAAAAGAAAAGAAAAACAATAACATTTATTATAATGAGAGCAATTTTTATATAGAGAAAAATAAATAAAAATAAATAAAAATAAAAAACCTTTTAGAATCCTGGTTAATGATTTTCTTCCAGAATTTTTAGTAAATCCTTTGGAATTTTATTTTATATTTTTACAGAAAAGAAAAGGAGAATTCCTTTTTTTTTTTCTATTTTTTTTCTATTTTTTTTTTCTTTTTTCCTTCTTTTTTCTCTTTTTTGCTTTTTTTCCTTGTTATTACTGTTTTAGCTTTTGGTACAAGTGGGAAAAGAGACGTTATCCCCCCACGTTGTAACCGTCATCGGAAGAATTATTGTACAAACGAGTAGAGGAGGCACATGGTTTTGTTATCCCTTTCTAAAACTACAGTATCAACAGTACTTCTTTGTGTATCCTGTTTCTTCTCCCTCGGAAACTCCAGTTCCAGTCCAAGCCAACAAAGCTCCCAGCAGATATCATGGATTCTCTTCTGTAAGCAAGCCTCCCTCCCCCCTTCCTCCAAGTTAGTACTTGAATACTGTACAGTTCATGTTTAATAGCCCAACGGAATTGCACCCTGCCGAGACGAACAAAGTCCAAACGGCACGGCACGGCACGTAAAAGGAATCTCCAATTTTCCAAGTTCCACCTGGCCTCCTCTCTTCCCCCCCCCTCCCTTCTTCCTCCTCCTTCTCCTCCAATTTGAGGCCTCATCAAGAGACACTTGAGATACTTGAAATAAACTAAACGATCATCACCATCACCGTCACCGTCACCGTCACCGTCACCGTCACCGTCACCGTGCAGTTGTCAAGTGTCTGTCATATACATCCTCATACAGTTGGAATCCGGGGAAAGCATGATCTCCATCCAATAATTCACCGTCCGTCCGTCGTCATCATCATCATCAGCTCTCTAAACCTATAGTTAACCAATGTCAGTCTTTACCTGGCTTTGATCAACAGCATGTTGTTTCATATCCCTGAACAAGTCTCACAAGTCACAAGATGCCCCCTCCAAGTCCAGTGATGTAAGAATACTACATTTGTATATGTATGTATGTACTTACTTATACTTACTTTTGTACCAACATTCAGGGGCACAAACCCCAGCCAGAGGCAACCAACACCCACCCATAACCTCGTCTGAAAAAGAAAAAAGAAAAAAAAAAAAGAAACCCTGCGTCAACTTACCACAATCCCCACGCTGAACCCCCCAACATGAACATGGGGCCTCAAAAACAGCAAAGTTGACCAGAATGGGTAAAGCTAAAAAAGAAGAAAAAGAAAAAAAAAAAAAAGGGCTGGCTTGATTGTCGTCATAGGACCTTGATCAAACTCACGGACCCAGATTTCAAGCGCTTTGGGGATGTTATGTCTAATATGTTCCCAGATAGCTGAAATTAATACCAAGTCAAAAATAAATAATTAAAAATATTAAAAATATTAAAAATATTAAAAAAAAAGAATGCCTGGATTTTGTCAAAGGAAGGGAATATCCCGAAGAGACGACTTGTCGGTGTCGGTGTCGGTGTCGGTGTCGACGATAGCGAGGTCAGGTAGGTGTATTCATGGTGTCATTAGTCTTCTTGGGGGTTTGAAGTTTTTTATTTTTTTTTTCCTTTTTTTTTTCCTTTTTTTTTTGGTGGCGTTTGGAAAAGAAATATCGTGTGTGTCATGAGACCTTCAAAGGGGGAAAATCAAGGATATCTTTTGGGGGGGGAAAGAGAAAACAGAAATTTTTATATCCTTTTTTTTTTTTTCCCTTTCTATTAATGCTGTTAACAACATTATGGCACGATGTGTTACTAAACTCACAATAACCCTCCGTCCAGCCAAGTTCATATCCACTTTCTTGTCTTGTTCATGGGGTGAGGGTGTTGTGAGTTCACGAAGACAAATAACAGACTGGGAGGAGGGAAGGGGACGGAAAAAAGGTTGTAGGACTCTTGTCGACGATTACCTACTGTAGACAGACACGGGTGAGAATCTTATACGTACGTAAGGGGTATATGGATGCGAATTAACAGCTCAAGGGTGAGGTTTTAGTTTGGAGCAAATGCATGAGCACATTTGTTACAATTGGGTTATCAGTGACTAGTAGGGTTACGGGCTACTAGACAATGGCTTGAGTAATTGCTTTGAAATTCCAATGTTGCTCTATGAAGTAATGACCTTGTTGTAATGATCATATGACTATTTGGAGATTTCCAATTTTGGAATATTCAACCCTAAAAGCCCACTACTGTGCAACTTTAACATGGGGACTGTCTTAACAATTACTACTAGATTGTGCACTTATCTATAGTGGAATACAACATATTTACAGCACCTTGACCGCCTGTAACCTCCCAAGCCCCCATTTTTAACCAACGATGAAAATTTAAAAATAATATATTTCACCACCCCCCACTTTCTTTCCTTGTTTCAAGGGCGTGGGATGTGCTGAGCCGCGGCGCCGGGTCGGAGTCCTATAAGTCTAGAAAAAAAAGTCAGTATATAAAAAAAATAAAAAATTAAATAAAAAAAATAAAAAAAAATAAAATCCTTTTCAACGACCAATTTTACGAGCATTTATTCTTCTCGATTTTCTATTCTCTTCATTTTCATTTTCTGTGACTTTTTGCATAGAATTTATTTTTTTCTTTCCTTTCTTCACTACTTCTTCCCTCGGCCAAAGTACGCTCAAGTCAACCCGCCCAAAGTTCAACTTGTCACACACCCTCATCTTCCTTCACCTGAACCGCCAACCGAACCAACCCTCGAGAAAGAAAGCGAGAGGAGCCCTTGGGCTTGTAAAAATATATCTTCTTTTATCGGTTTGTAAGTAACGTCGAAGCTTGTTCCAAGTTGCCAGGACCCAAGACTCCGAACCTTGCTCTTGCATTGGCCCCTGTTTGGTAAGTCGGTCACTGCGTGATGGACGTTGGTTCTTCTCTTATATAAAGCCATCGCCATCCTCCTATAACCATTGCCCGGTTTTTTTTTTTTTTATAATTTTTTTATACTAACCATTCGGTAGTTGTCATGCATTGTTGAAAAAAAGAAAAAAAAAGCTTCGCTCCTTCTTCTTCTTCTTCTTCTTCTATACCTTAGCCGTCACAATGCTCTCCTACAACACTTCCGTCGCCGTCCCTCTGACGTCTGCCGTCGAGTCCGTCGTTGCTTCTGCTCCCTCTTTGTCTATTAAGCCCGCTGCATCCTCTTCCAACCCCCGCCGCCAACCCCTCCCTCCCCACAACTTCCACCACATCTGGCTAGTCACCGGTCCCGCCGGCTGTGGCAAATCCTCAGTGGCCGCCCACCTCTCCGAGACTCTCGGCTTCACCTACATCGAAGGTGACGAAGTAAGTTCCTCTTTTTGCTTTTTACTCGTCAACGCTCGAATCCATGTTCTATATACTGACTGTCTCACCCTAGTTCCACCCTGCCTCCAACGTCGAAAAGATGTCCAACGGCATCCCCCTCACTGACGCCGACCGTTGGGACTGGCTGACGGCCCTCCGCGAGGAATCCATGCGCCGCATCGAAGATGGCGCCGACGGCGTCGTCCTCACCTGCAGTGCCCTCAAACGGAAATACCGCGACGTCATCCGTGTTGCCGGATACTTCAACCATAGCCTCCACATCCACTTCATCTACCTTGATGCCCCTGAAGAAGTCCTTATGGCGCGGGTTGCTGGGCGGGCAAATCATTTTATGCCGGCGAGTATGGTGCGTAGTCAGTTTGATGCGTTGGAGAGGCCGGGGCCGAGTGAGACTGATGTTGTGACTATTGATGTGTCGCGGGCGATGGACTATGTGAAGAAAGATGCTGTGGAGGCTGTGATTGCGGGTATGGACTAAAAGTTTCAGAGGGATTTTGGGAGAGGTTTCCTTGAGATCTTTGGTTCATCATTCTGCTGGTCTTTTTTTTTTTATTCTTTTTTTTTTATTCTTCTCTTTCTCATTGCCGCATATCTTGGCTTTCTTCCTGGTTTTTCCCCATCTTGTTTTTCTTTTTCTTTTCCAGTTCCATCTTTTGTCACGCGCAGATCGCTTGCGATTTCGTTTTGCTGCGGGCCAGTTTGCTTTCTATCGACATATATCTAGACTGATCCGACCGCTTTGCTCCGGCGGTTTCCCACTGAGTGAACCTTTTCAGATGGTTCCCCAGGTTGGAGATTTATAGAGGCAGTGGGCGGATGTCCATAGACTTGGTGGCGCCGGCATATAAAAGTGCCGGTTGTTGCATCATTGGTTCACGCCAAATACCCTTTGATTTGTTTTGTTGATTTTATTATATATATATATATTTTTTTTTAGAAAAAAAATATTTGTTTTATGAGACTTGAAGGAGCTCATACCAATTAGATTGAATATATTGTTCATAATTCTTTATTTTTTTCCTGAATATATATTTTTTTAATATTCTGTGTCCTGGTCTACGTGATGATGACCTCCATGGGCATGCCCCCCCCCCCCCAATTACATGATTACCTGACCTCGAGAATGCAATTCTTTTTTTACCATGTTTCCCCTTTGACAACAAAAATCCACTCTTGAAATCCACTCATGACCCCCCACACTGATGGACCTGATTTCTGACGTCCTGCTGCCCAAACAATCCTGAATATTGCTCAAGTGGGGGGAGGGAGTGAGTAGGTACATGTGACTATTTTGGGCATGACATTGCGTAAACTAAGTATCTTTATAGATTAATCTTGATTTATTTTATTCTTATTTATAATGATGTCATTCTCCATCGTTGGCCTCCAACCCTCTGAACTATATCCGACCCATATCGGGACACTTCCCCACATCCCCTCTCCACAATGACCCCCCCCCCCCCCCCAAACACTTCTTGTAAACCCTTTTTGAAAAATCTGGGGAGAATCCAGTCATGTGCCGTTGTTGTTTCACTTTGTGTTGCCATGCAGTATTACATTCTGCCGTCATTCCTTGGGTGACCAGATGATTAGGCTCGGCATGTCAATGTAGCTGCGTTTGGTAGTTTTTCCCCCCGCGGGTTGCTTTATTTCTTTTTTGGGCGCATTCTAAAGTGTTGTTATTGGGGGTCACCGGGTCGGCTAAATATGTCAAAATGTGATGTATCAGTTAGTATTGACGGCCGGGCTTATCAGATGATATGAGTGGAACCACGGAACGGGAAATATCGGTAATGTGGATCCCATGATAGCATCGTTTTATTCTCAGCCTACCATTTATTGAAAATGCAGCATCATCAACTCCGGTTCTTCTACCAACTTCCTCACCAATTCTCCCGCCCTTGCCATTGTCGCTCCGTCCACTACACGATGATCCGCACACCAACTAAAGTTGCCCACAACCTTGTCTACAATCTCCTTGTCATCCTTCCCCCCAAAGGCCGGCACCCTCCGTATCCTCCCCACTCCCACGATTGCCACCTCCCTCTCTACAATCACCGGTGCCGTATATGTCCCACCAACCGTCCCGATATTCGACACCGTAAATGTACCCCCCATTAGGTCCTGTGGCGTCAGCTTGTTAGCGGCTCCAAGAGCCTGTAGGCGGGAAAGCTCCGAGGCTATGGAGAGAAGAGAACGTGCGGAGACGTTGCGGATCACAGGGACAAGGAGACCAGAAGGGGTGTCCATGGCAATACCAATGTTTTGCTGGGAGCGGAGAACAAGGGATGGTTTGGCGGTGGAGGTGTCCAGGCGGGCGTTGAGTAAGGGGTAACGGGTCAGGGTCATGGAAACGGCTTTAATGATGAATGGGAGGTAGGAGATTTTGGTTAGAGGTGAAGAGATTGGGGAGGCAGAAGTCTGAAGAGCGGAATTGATGCGGCTGCGAGTGGACTGGAGTTTGGTAAAGTCGATCTCGTCGGCGTAGAGGAAGTGGGGGATGGCTAGAGACTTGGTCATTGCCTTGAACATCTGGGCTTGGGTATTGTTCAAGGGAACTGCCTTTTCCACCTGCTCGTCAAAGACGACTGAATGTGGTTCAATATCACAGAGTGGTGTTGTCGGTGGTTCAGGTGGCGAGGTAGTCTCGCCAGCATCACAGGCTTTGACAAAGACGAGGATATCTTCCTTGAGCACCCTTCCGTCCTTTCCCGTGCCTTTGATTTTTGTGATATCCACATTGTGCTCTTTTGATAAATGCCGAACAGCCGGCGTTGCAATTGTTCCGTTACGAATCTTCTTCCTCTTCTTCTTCTCCTCTACCGTAATCTCCTTGAGCGTCGAGTCTTGCTCTTCCTTTGCCTCTACAGCCTGTTGAGACTTCGGCGTCTCTTCAACTTCGCCCTCGATATCGATTTCTACAAACGGCTTCCCAACCTGGGCCATCTCTCCAGCTTCGTAGCTCAACTTTTTGACTACGCCTGCAAAACGACTGGTGATTTCGACAGAAGCCTTGTCACTTTGGACTTCGCAGAGAGGAGAGAATTCCTCGACGCGGGCACCGGGTTGGACGAACCATTGGATGATTTCGCATTCGACGATTCCTAGAATGTGTATGTTAGTGGGTGACAAATAAAAAGCAACCGAGTGAATATTAACCTTCTCCAATGTCGGCTAGGGCCACGGGTTTCACCACTTGTAAGACCGGCGAGGCGTGGAATTGACGGCAGGGAACCACACTTGCTCGTGGAAGAGTAGCCCGTGTAATCAAAGCTCGAGATGATCTTTGTAAAAGCATGCTGATATATATATATCGATACTTATTGAGGGGGG
>MKGJ01000154.1:5982-27583 GCA_002018255.1 Bretziella fagacearum | reverse complement strand
GGGGGGGAGTATCAATATTGTGTAAATAGTCAAAACGGTCACAAGTCAATATAGCTGCAATTGTGATTCGTGATTGAAAATTCCGGTTTAGCCTTGTCTGAAACCGAAAATAACTTTCACAAATTAAACCAGAGATTACTTCCACAAAGGTCATGATCCCCTGAAAACAACAAGTGCAGTCTACCCGTTATATACATATGAAGCGGTCAGCCTGACCAGCCACAAGGCTATTTCTCCAACAAGTGTACCCCGTTTATGATTTACGCAGAATTTCCTTTTTATTCATTGTTTCTACTTTTTTTTCCCCCCCAATTTTCTTAGATGCAATACGGCGTGCAGTTATTGTCTATGGCCCTGCATGTGTTGTTCATCCATATGCGTCGGCTTTCCGTGGATACACACCGTGAATAGCCGTTGAGTGTATGCGGTCCAGGACAGTACATAACCGTCCCTTGTACTAGATTTCTAAGGGTTTTGATTATGGAGATATCATCTATGATTAGCTAGATTTGAACTCGGAATTATATATCTACGATTTAACCGGAAAAATACTCTTTTTTCTCTCTTTCTTTCTTTTAAAAAAAAAACAAAAAAAACAAGCGTAGCATATATTTGGAGGTTTGGAGAAGTCGGGAACGGCCAGATGCGGTGAATGAAAGATTATAAGCCGACCATGGAATACAAGCCCCAAAAACGACATGGATATATGGGTAGGACTGGATCAAGCCATTAAATTTACATATTCCATTGTTTAAAATCATGGTAATTCGAGATCAAACTCGCTTATGCGTCAACATGTTGATGGTTTTTATTGCGCTGAAGCGACGACTACTGAAGTTAAGATGTGGCTGGCTGCATAACAAACGTCAGCGTAATCATTCAACGAAACAGCCAACACCCCTTTATCAAACAACAAACTCTCGGTCAAGAATTCCACTTTGACGCCTAAGCCCTCGGTGAGCACGTTGCATCGTCAAACCCACCTAAAAAAAAAAAAAAAAAGGCTACAAGTGGGGACTACGGATTGATTAAGTAAGCACATGCTAATCCACCAACCAACCATCGTTGCTTTGCCTCCGTCTCTTCACCTCTCTAACCCCATTACCCACCATGTCCCTCCAAACTGCCTCTCGTCAATTACTCCTCGGTGCTCCCCGGCGCATCGCCGCCGCCGTCGCATTTTCCACTGCAACCCCACTCTGGTCCTCCGAAGCACCCAAGCCTTTTGCCTCAACACTTGCAGTGCCACAGCCGAACCAACAGCCCACCTTTATCGATGCCCCGCGATCTTATGGTAAGAGGGTGGGCGCCTTCACGCCGCAGCCACTACCAAGGCCAATTGGTATGATGGAGCCGCCGCGTGAGGGGCAGAATACGGGGGAGGACCATCGGTCGTTGATGCAGAAGCGTGTGGATTTGACGAATTGGGATAAACACCTAGAGCGCCGTGAGCAACTGTATGTCGCTGACATGTCTTGCATAGTAACAACCTTCTTGGATACCCAATACTAACGTAACGCCCCTGGAAGAAAATCTAAAATCGTCCGCCCGTACTTCCGTGACTGGGACAACACCAAATTCCATGATGGCAAGTCCTTCATCGCCCCCATTCGCGTCTTCCGCGCCGACAAATCCCTCTACTTCCCGAATCTCCACGGCATCACCCTCGAAAAATCCGGCCTTAACTACGATACTACCCCCGTCCTCACCGGCAAGGCATCCGTGGTTGCACTTCTCAGTGGTCGCTGGGCCGAAACGCAAGTCAACACTTGGATCAATGAAAAGAATAACCCCGAGCTTCATGAGGTGTTAAAGGATCATCCTGATACGCAGATTGTACGGGTAAACTTTGAGGATAATGCCGTCAAGGCATGGCTGATTAAACTCTTCATGGGGAATCTACGAAGGACATTCCCGGAGGCGGATTGGGGGAAGTATTTTATTGTGCGAAAGGGCATCACGGATGGGATTCGTGAGCACATTGGCTTCTTAAATAGCAAGGTTGGCTATGTGTATATCGTCGATCAGAACTGCCGCATCCGGTGGGCCGGTAGTGGTCCCGCCCACCCAGTTGAGAACGAGAGCTTGGCGAAGGGACTTCAGCGTGTGGTTAATGAACTCAAGCAGGAGAGAGTTGAGCTTGCCCTGAAAAAAGGAAATGGCCTGGGTTGCTAAGAGCTAGTAGACATGTATTTTTACATGTATAACAGATTTGTTCGTCTCAGGACAATGTATGATAGATTCTCAAATGACATACTCACATCACTATTGATATTGATACTCCAACACGACAGCCAAGAAATATTGTAAAAAAAAAGAAAACATACTAAAACCCGAAATCAAGATCCTTCTTCCGGAAACGCCAGTCCAATAGTAAACAGAGCTACAAGTAACCAAGAAACACGCCCGCTCTATGAAAGCCACCAAAACATCAAAAAGCAAAACGCAATAAACGATCCCATGATGATACTATCCCTACGCTTCCGCGCCGATATCCGCGCCATGAGATTATTCAACCCAGGCACCTGACTCGCAGCATGCGAGATCCGCCGACCAACATTCTGCAACGTCTGACTTTGAATAACAAAGTCATCCCGCACCGCATATGCCTGACTCAAAACACTGTCCGCCATCGTATTCGAATTATCAATCCGATTGCGCTCATCTAACATGTACTCGGCCTCTGCCTGTTCGGGGTTAGCTGCCCGATATTGGTCAATGTCGTTGCGCACGTTGGAAAGAAGATGCGCGCGATCGCGCGTAGTCTGGAGGGTTGAGCGCAGGCGGGATAATTCACGGCGGTGATCGGAAAGTTTGTCGCGGAGGAGTTGGAGGTTGTTTAATTTGAGGCTTGAGGAGGTGAGGCTGGAGTCGGAATCGAGGAGACGGCTGAGTTGGGCGATGACGGTTTCGCGCTGGGGGGGGGGGCAAGCTGGGGTTAGCTTGGGAGCTATTGTAGAGATGATTGCGATGGGATGTGGTGATTTACCTTCTCTAGTAGACCCTCAAGTTTGGATTCCGTGGCGAGTTCGTCGGCGGATGGTTTCTGGGGTATGTTTGGAACATGCGCATATTGCGAATAAGTGTGGAAGGCAGATTCAGTCTATCAAAGGTGACATGTATTAGCTGCGATGCCCTTCATCTCAATTGGAAAAGGCAACTTTAAATGAAGCTTCGCATGAGGACTTACTTGTGTCTCAAGTGATCTCGCATTCTGCCGGAGCGCAGCCCAGCCGCTGTTTCCTGAAGATGCCATTATTTTTCTTTGCTATGCTCTCTGGCCAGCACAATGGCAGTCGCAATGACGTGTGCTCCTTCAAGGCTCCAAAGTATCACCACTTGCTCAACAAGCCAAGATAAGACGTCACATCCCTGCTAACGCATTATGTCAGCCGTCAATTTCCAAGCCAATAATATGTGGCTTGGGGCCCCACCTGGATATTGAAGTTAGATTACACGTGATATAAGCTGTTTCAGGATAAGCGACATCAAAGTATTCCTTTTTTGCAACTCTTGTTATCGATAGTCTATTTTGTCAATGTACCGTGGATTTTCCGTGGCCACAAGATTTTTTTTTAGGGCTTTTGTGAATTTTTGCTGCCAGAAAGTGGGTCCTTGGGAATCACCAAGATTTGGTTTTCTTTGCCAACATCCAATTCAGCGCCTTCGCCGTCGATTTTACTGTACACTCTCAAACGTATCAATCAGACGCCGAA
Source organism: Bretziella fagacearum (assembly GCA_002018255.1). Classification (NCBI taxonomy): domain Eukaryota; kingdom Fungi; phylum Ascomycota; class Sordariomycetes; order Microascales; family Ceratocystidaceae; genus Bretziella; species Bretziella fagacearum. The sequence goes on along the minus strand of MKGJ01000154.1, from coordinate 23,867 downwards.
ATACTTCAAAATGGTGAGTGGTTGATTTGATGCATCATTTGGACAACGACGATACCGAGGAGAAAATACGAATCCGGCCGAATCTATCATCGAACGATATACAGCCATGAATTCTCATCGAGGACCCCGCGACCAAGAAATCTATACTCGACGACAAGAACTTTTATATCACCAACAAATTCTACTCAAGTTCAAAATTTGCGACGCCATTTTTTTTTCCCACCTCGACCTGAAATCAAGAACACTACCAACAAGACAACTTGGAAACCTTTCGCCTTTGCCATGGATCGATACGGATGATAGACATAGTCGTCGGGCCATCAATGCCACCAATACAGAACGAAGTACTGACGCTGTCCTCTCGAACTATAGTCGTCGGGAAAGGTTAAGACTGTCCAGCTCTGGAACAAGAGCAAGGAGGACCTCACCAAGCAGCTTGGTGAGCTCAAGACCGAGCTCGGTCAGCTCCGCATCCAGAAGATTGTCTCCTCTGGCTCCAAGCTGAACAAGATGTGCGTATCTTCATCTTTTACACAAATATCCCACGAAACACCGGCCTCTCCAGCGATTTAAGGCGTACGCCCGGCGCATATTTCGTATATCCGCTTTCCCCAGTACCAGACATACGCCTATCTCTTCATACCAGCGCGCAATCGATAGTTCAGAATCCTGTACTAACATCTACCCCAGCCACGACCTGCGCAAGTCCATTGCCCGTGTCCTGACCGTTGTCAACGCTAAGCAGCGCGCTCAGCTGCGTCTGTTCTACAAGGGCAAGAAGTACGCCCCCCTGGACCTCCGCCCCAAGCAGACTCGCGCTATCCGCCGCCGGTTAACAAAGCACGAGGCTGCCTCGACCCTGACCAAGGTCCAGAAGCGGAGAACCCACTTCCCCCAGCGTGCTTTCGCTGTCAAGGTAGGCTTCTGTCCCGATATGGGGGTGAATCTTGACGGAATTACACTCGTCATACATTATGAACTTTACAACCCGATCTCTAAACAACAATGCTAACCAACATAATTTCTGTAGGCTTAAGTTTCATTCTATCTCGGTATAACGACATGTGGCGGGAAATACATGATGGGTAAGACGGCGCATGGTTGACAAAAAAAATTAAGTTTTATTCTTGAACGCATCTGCATTGATGGATTTCGGATTTGGTTTACTGCATTGTACTTAACGCTCTTGCATGAAGCAGCCCCAGGGATAGGGCCGATAAAACAACAAGGCTCCCGAATTTCCGGATTACTGTCACTCATATGTTTCCATGGCTTTGTTTTCTCTTCGTTTCGCTGGCTTGGTATTGAAAAAGAGTTATGGGTTCCTTTCTTTCTCAATCTTGTTTCTTATTTTATCTCTATATTTGCGACACAAAAAAGGTCTCGGGCATATCATCGGAGTCGGCGTCGGCGTTCTTGTAGCCGGGGTGGCACTGGAGGGTTTTTGATCTGGGCCGGGCAATTATTGAGTACAAAGTTTCATGGCGGTGATGTTTGGCGGCATACGTTTAGGGGTAGGAGCTGGGCGCTGGTTATCTTCCCCTGTACGATTGGATGGCTGAAGGTTGAAAATAAAAAAGCATTACAATCACCACTTGCTTCGTTGCATTTGTTGTCATATATCACCAAGCCATGTTGTGTGTCGTAATACTTTTGGTCCTTTAGCCGATGCTTTCTTATCGATTGCCAGCAAAGGTGCTTGGTGGGGCATTCACCGTCCAGTATGAGAAACGTCATTGAAGTTGAACCACTCCCAACCACATACATTCCGATAGAATACATTTCTGCGTTTCTCTGCTATCCATCTTGTCCATATCCGTCTACAATTACATTATACTATCCCAAGGCTAAGATCACCGCTCAATCGAACTTCGCTTAGCTCCACGCGACATCAACCGACATCATGTACGGTGACAATGCCAACGTTTTGGTATATCCGGCCAATCTCTCTCCCCAAATCCAAAACCCACTCGCTAACCACTTTGCTTTCTCCCAGGCAAAACAAGCCAAGCGCACGCAAAACATCAGCGGTATCCCCGTGTACATGACCGAAACCGTCCGCGACGTCACCCGAGAAATCCGCGATCTGAAAAAAGACTGCGAAACCATGGTTGAACCCTTTGGAGGCAAATTTGAACCCGAACACAATGTATCGGTTGCCACCGCCCTCCTTGTCAATTACATGTCGATGCGCCGGAACAAGCGGTGCCTGTTGGTTTACCATAAGATTCGTACGGAGAAGCTGGAGGAGTTGGTGTGGAAGGGGTATGATGTGACGGATTTAGGGAATGCGGCGGGGGTGACGGGGGTGACGGCGCAGTCGACTTCGTCGATGGTGGGGGGGAATGTTACGAGTAACTTGAGTCCACAGGAGGAGGAGTATGTGCGGCAGTATAGTGATTTGTTGGCGGCGTATAAGGGGCATTGGACGGATATTGATCTAACGGGGTCGTTGGTGCCGCCAAAGGACTTGTTTATTGATGTGAGAGTCTTGAAGGATGCGGGGGAGATTGAGACGGAATATGGGTAAGTTGCATAGGGGGGGATGCGGAAGGTCAATAGACAGGAAGCTTGGCTAACAATTGTTACAGACCGATTACATTGACGAAGAACAGTCAGTTGAACGTCCGACAAGGTGATGTTGAACGTCTTATTGCGCAAGGCTATCTCCAGAAGTTGAATTGATAGTCGATGGTTTGAGGTGGACTCAAAGATGAAGCTGGTTTTCTGTGCCGAGTAACGATGGTTTGTTTATGACATTGATTTGGAGTTCATTTGGGTTTGTTTTACGATAATACCAACGATATTATAGCTTTCTTGCCATCTATCTGCCGCGGTTGTAATATGGTTCTGGGTTACAAGTTATTAACCCTTGTAATAATATGTGGGACATTCCCTGATTTGAATAGTTTCCAACACAAACAAGACCGACCGGGCCCGGAGGCCGGAATGGCCCCCTCCGACAGGCATAAAACGGCGTCAGAAAAAGCAGTCTTCTCAGGGTTGAAATCGGGGAGTCTGGACTCGAAAATCCGACCGCAGATAGTTAGGAAGAGAATGAATTATACAACAACAAATCCCGCCCGGTTAGCTCAATCGGTAGAGCGTGAGACTCTTAATCTCAAGGTTGCGGGTTCGACCCCCGCATTGGGCTCAATTCCCGATGCTTCAGATCAACTGGACATTCGAACCCTTGTCCTGTACGGGATTTTTTTTGGGTTTTTTTTTTTATATCTATTGTATTTTTTTGTGGCTAAAAATCATATCAATAATTATTTTTGTCTATCTCTCCCTATTGTCTGCTGACTCCACATTGAAAACCAAGACCTGCCCCTGCCTACGGCATCCCACTTTTTTTCTTTTCTTTTTCTCGAGATATCGCCAAAGCTCTGTCGCCGACGTCCCGTTCGTGATCCCGGACGACACGACGTCGTTTCGAGTACGTAACGATATGTAATTTGATGTTGTACAATGTTTATAGTGCGAACTAGGATACATAATGATAGAGTCGTGCTGTGATAGAATTAGACGTCAAATATTAATTGAATGAAAAATTTAGAGGTGGGGGTTTAGAGCATTATTGCTTCTGTATGGTTTTAGTGCCGATGGAGATCTTGAGACAAGTAAGGTACGCATAGGTGTCAGATAACATTATAGTTTCTTTACAAGTTCAGACACACATTTTATATCAAACTCACTGTTTTGATGGTCCACAAATGACACATAGCAATATGTATATGGGCAAAGAACGTCTACGACCGTACAAAAGTACCAAGATCCATTGATATGAAGAGCAAGACATAGGCCAAGGATCTCTTCTATTCGGCGTTTGTGATATAATATATAGCACCGAGTAAGCCTTGCGTGGTAAATGTCGATGAAGTTACTGAAAAGAGGATTCTTGTTACTAAAAAATCACTTGATATTGAAAGATACATGCGCAGTACCCCACCCGCATTAAGTCGGCTATCCGTTGAATATTCGATATAAGAATACTACGCCGAGTTATTTACTACAACTTTTTAGAATATTCCTTTCTTAAAATATCTACTTCAAGTCTGAATAGCTTGAGAGTCACTACTGTCTCCTGGGGTCAACCACACAGCCAAGGAAAGTTGGTTCCTTCAAGTGTGCGATCAATTTCTGAGAGTAAAGATTTACCAAGTGCACTGAAATCACTGTCATATGCCAATACATGGCAACTATGCCCACCAAACAGCCCACCACTACACCCAAATGGCAGTCATCTGTTTGTCTTGAACTCGAAGTCAACCTTACTAGTACACACATTTTTAAGCTTATTGGCTCTGATGATCTGTCTCAGTATTGTTCAGAGTTTGCTTGAATGAGAGTGGTGGTTTGAACTGACTTGGAAGGCATCTCAGATCCTTCTCAAGAAGCTTGCCATGGTTGAGAATGTGCAAATTATGGTGCAGTCAAAGAATGGAGTCCCGGTGCTTAGTGTTGATGTTGCGGCTTTGAGACTGCAGATGTGCCGTCACTGCGGACTTTGAGCACGAGTAAAGGTTGGTTGGTTGGTTTCATTCCGGTTCTTATATTGAGATATTGGATATCTCTTGAGATGTCATCTTATTTTTCTTGAATTTTTATTTTCAATGTTAATATATACTTGTTACCGTAAGCTCTTATTCAGTTTTAGTAATCTAATTACATAGTCAAGATAGTATTGACAAACCCTATCATGTGTTATACTGCCTCTACCAACCATCAATTTAAGCTGCATATTACCTATATAGCTGACACATAAATTGTATATTACCTTAAGAACTGATTGATGCTGGTTGCAATACGCAGGCTGCAGGAGGGTCACAGTCTGGCCCGTCCGTGACCTCCCCTAGGACATTTTTTTTTATCGGTATCACACCACATCCCAAACTCAACAGTGCGTCTTGTTTTCTCTTTCTCTATCTCTCTTTCTCCAATGTCAGCATCTATTATCATGCAGATACAGGTTTATAACTATATGCTAAAAGGTTCCATGCGGCTGCAGCCGGACAAGAAGGATGGAGGGGTAAACTTGGAGGTTGGAGAGGTTGGCCAACGAACAGGCTAACGACCAGGCTATAGATCTTCGACCCTGGACACAGTCAGTACCAAAGTCTGTGTGAAGAAAAGAAAAAAAAGAAAAAAAAAAGAAAAAAAAAAGACCACGAGAATGTCAGACAATAATAGTACTAACTAAAATAGATGGTTTCTTATTCCCTATATGTGGCGGCCATGAGTAGATGATAACTTGGAGAGAAAGAAGGAGAATGCATGCATGGTGGCTGTGGACGGACAGGTTCTCCTCGTGACATGGTACACGGTACACATAGTTCTGTAGCTAGCTGCTGTCTTACATGAAGGTATATATGTGTGTGGTGTACTACATACATGTAAGTAAAGCATCTCATTCGATGGATGTCAACGTCATATTCGTATGTAAGATGGAATATGAGGCGATCAACCAGTCACCCACCGCCATAGTGTTGACTCCAAAAAGAATATTCTGAGTGATTTCTAGACTATTAAAGAAGACAGACACCCTTTGCACTTCCCTCTCGGGTGATATACTTACCCATACTGTCCTGTTGATGGGATTTCTTTCTCTTTTTTTTTTCTTTTTTTCTTTTTTTTTTTTCTGCATATTTGCCGCTTCGAGGTTACATTCCAATATAATCACATTGTGTAGCATCGACCGGAATATCTTGGTAGTCTGTCTCCCTCTGATTCACACAGTTGGATTCCATTGTGGTAGACGGACAAGCCGAAGGGATCACTTGTTGATATAAAATAGAATATAAAAAGGTTTGAATTTTTTCCGAAGCCCATGGCGACTTTGATCCTTTTGGCTATCAGAGGTTCAACCGTTATTTTATATCCAACGACTCCCTTTGATCACATATCACCTTTGCAAAGTCAAGGACTTGCCGTATAGCCCGGCTCTGTCACTACAACTTGATTCAATCCTTGCTTCTTTTGTTTTCTTTCCTATGCCGCCTTTATTTCAGACCACATTGAAGCCCCGCTTGTTGACTCTGTCCGTCCGCTCGTGATATATCGAATCAGCTGCATATACTTCTTGTTCTAAATTTATATTGGATTACGCGGCCGAGCCTCTTCTTATCTAGGATCCGGGGGGGGGGGTTACTTGAAGCTAATACAAACCGGCTGAGAGCTTTTTTTATAAGGGAAAGAACCGATAAGACCTTATCGCCATCAGATTAAGAGCTCTTGCACTTTTAGCGGCTAATCTATCGCTGAAAGCTTAATAGTTTTTCCGCTTTCGTTCATTCCTAAATTCTCGTCCACATTTTCTTTTTCGCCGACGGCATCTAGAGCTTCACGCGCGACGAGGCTTCACTGACGCCTTTTTTTTCTTTTCTCTTTTTTTTTTTTGTCTCGCTACGCATTGGCCAAGACGAAATCCATCGAGACCGTGGGGAGACTTGCATCAAAGATCCCCATTTTCAATATAACTTTACTCATCCATTCTTCCTCCCTCACGATCTATGATCTCTACCTTTTGACGCTGATCTTGTCGTTGTTGAAGGTTTTCCTTTCGTCTTCGTGGTTGTGAAGACGGTGGTTTTCTTGTTCATCGACTATCAGATCTTATCGCCACTAGCGTTCACGTCAATCTTTTTTATTTCTATTCTTCTCTTTTAGCTATTGAGCTTATAGTACTCATTAGCACCATCTTTGGTTCTTGTTGTTTTCAACTTCTTCAACCTCTCTTCCCGCTTTCACTTATATCCGACGCACAAGGTCGTCTCTACGCCCGCCACCGACCCCCACGTCAAATAGTCATTTTCCTACACATCACATCTCCTTGACTCGCAAAGTTTTTTTTTTTACGTCATCCATCTGAAACGTCAAAGCCTGGCATCTCTTTGCGTCGCTTTACACTTCGATTGCGTCAAATCCTCTATATACAAGGACTTGACTTCTTCTTCTTCTTCTTCTTCTTCCTACATCTCAAATCTCCGTGTTACTAGTAATCTTCACTTGTCTAATCATCGAGAAAGAAAAAGAAGAAGAAAAAGCCATCTTCAATGTCGTCTTTCTCGTCCTGGCGACACCAGTCGTCGTCCATCACTGGCCAAGACCACCCAGACGACGATGTTTCCATTACTGATCCCACTAGCCATCGCCAACGCGCTAGTTCGTTTTCTAATGCTTCTCGGAACCCCGCAATGCGCTCTTTTGTATCCACCCACGGTAAAGTCGGTATGTATCAAATAACGAACCAATGGCTCTCCGTCATCACTTCCCGCACTATATGCACTACATACACTAACCCCACTCTTCTCCTCCAGGTCAACAAATCGACAGCACCGAAAACGCCCGCAGCGTCCGTGAAGACACCGCTGAAATCGCCGCCTACTTTCTCAACGACCGAAGTCAACCTCTCTCTACCAGTTTTCTGGCCCGCCAGCGCCCCTCTACCCCGGCTTCCTCCCGCATTTCTATCGAAGAGGAACGACCGCGCATATCCTCACTACACAGTCATCCGCACACGAGCGACGGCGGCAGCAGCAGCCAATGGGACTCTGAACACCATGAAATCGACTCCGAAGCTGCTCTTGATGCGTTGGTTGAAGTGGAGGATGGTCCATCAATGATTGCCAATGCTTTACGAAGGTCACCACCAGAGGAGACTTTACCTTGTGTTGCGCCAGAGATCAAAATTTGCCGGACAGCATCTGGCCTGCAAGCTGAAGAACAAACGGATGAAAACACTGCGTTGATGGCGGGCATGATGCGTCGTGGAGTTACAGCCGAGGCCGGGAGCTCCTATGGCTCTGCTGAGGAGGACGATGTCTCGGTTGATGTCGAAGGACAAAAGTACTTGCGGTCAAGCAGATTCTCCTGGTTCAAGAACACGCCAGTGAACTTGAGCCTCAACCCCATCAAGTGGAACTACAGCGTGTTGTACTCCAGAGCTGTGTTACAACCAGCGCATTGTCTACCAGCAGTTGTTGTTGGTTTGCTACTCAACATTCTGGATGCATTGTCATATGGTAAGCCTTTGAGACAGTTTGATTTACAAGTTTTGCGCCGTACTAATTTAATTTTTTGCTTTATAGGTATGATTCTTTTCCCTCTCGCTAACCCCATCTTTTCCAACCTGGGGTCTGCCGGTATCTCCATCTTTTACATGAGTACCATTATCTCTCAGCTTACCTTCACCTACGGAAGTATCTTCAAAGGCGGTGTTGGTTCCGAGCTCATCGAGGTTGTACCTTTCTTCCATAACATGGCCTCTAGCATCGTTTCTATTGTTGGCGAAGAGAATCCCGATGCCGTCATTGCTACAACCATTACTGCCTATGCCTGCAGTTCCATCATCACTGGCATGGTCTTTTATCTAATGGGCAAATTCAAGTTTGGATACATGGTTGGCTTCATCCCGCGTCACATCCTGATTGGATGCATCGGTGGTGTTGGTCTTTTCCTGATTCTCACTGGCTTCGAGGTCTCGGGCCGTCTCGAGGGTGGAGTGCAGTTTGACAAGGACACCCTTGAGCAACTGATAGACCCGGAGACAATGTGGCAATGGGTTATCCCCTTTGTCCTAGCTATTGCTTTATTTGCTGGACACCAGATGATCAAGTCTCGGTTCTTTCTCCCGTTGTACATCATGTGCATTCCCTTTATCTTCTACTTTTTCGTCTTGACTCTCGACCAACTTGATGTTGACACACTCCGCGACGCCGGTTGGATCTTTACTGGTCCTCCCGCTGGTGAACCCTGGTGGTACTTTTACACCCTATATCAGTTCAAGCTTGTCCACTGGGGAGCAGTTTTTGAATGTATCCCCGCCATGTTTGCTCTTACTTTCTTCGGTGTCCTTCACGTTCCTATCAACGTGCCAGCCCTTGCAGCTCATGCGGGCGAAGACAATGTTGACCTTGATGCTGAACTAAAGCTACATGGTATCTCAAACATGATTTCGGGTGGCTGTGGTAGCATCCAAAACTACCTTGTCTTTGCCAACACAGTCTTCTTCCAGCGCTCCGGTGGTGACAGCCGGCTTGCCGGTTATATGCTTGCAGCTGCCACAGCTGCCACAATGCTTATTGGTCCCTCTCTCATTGGCTTTATTCCTGTCATGATGGTTGGCTGCTTGATCTTTGATCTGGGCTTTGAGCTCCTGCTGGAGGCCGTTTGGGTACCGCGCAAGAAGATGACAGTCTTTGAGTATCTGACTGTTGTGACCATTGTGCTCGTTATGGCTGTGCATGATTTCGTCATTGGTATTCTTGTTGGTGTACTCCTAGCCTTTGTGCATATGATTTTCCAGACTGCTGGCGTCCCTGCTATTCGTTCAATCTTTTCTGGGGCAGAGGTTTCCTCTACTGTGCGTCGCAACCCGACGCACCATCACTATCTAAAGGTAGCTGGCCAGCAGATTTCCATCATCAAGCTGTCTGGGTTCCTCTTCTTTGGTACTATTGTTTCCGTCGAGGAAAAGATTCGTGCCATTATCGATGATACTGCTTTTAGAGAGCGTCCTATCCGCTATCTAATTTGCGATCTTCGCCAGGTCACTGGTCTGGACTACTCTGCTGTCGAAGCTTTTGGTACCATTAGTCGTCTCCTCAAAGCCAAAGATGTTGAACTCATTGTATCCGGTATCGACGCCGATAGCAGCCTTGGTCGCACCCTTCGTGCCTGTGGACTCGTTGGTGCCGAGGGTTATGACGGCGCTGCTCTCCTTCCTGACCTCAACTCTGCTCTTGAAAGCTGCGAGAACGAACTTCTCAAAATCTTCTTCGCCCGCCATGATGCCATGTCTCGTCTTCACGAACAACAGCAACAATCGACTGCTACGGCCCTCTCTGTCCCAGCATCTTTTAAAAACGCCAACTCGGAATTCCGTGATATGCCGGCGAACTCGCCCCGGCAGGATCTCCTACAGAAAGCTGCGCATGAATCACTGACGGCTAGCCAGGATCACGTGCGGCCCAAGCGGTGGAAGGCATTCAAGGAGCCTCTGCGGTTAATTCTTGGCATCTTCAACGGGATTTCTGAGCGTAATGAGGACTTTTGGTTCCACGCAACGAAATACTTTACTAAACGGGAACATGTCCGGGGTGAGTGTCTCTACCAGGCCGGTCAACCGGCTGATGGATTCTACATGGTGGAAAAGGGCATGATCCGCATCGAGTACGACCAGCCGCAAGGGCGGTACTCGGAGTGCATTGTCGCTGGAACGACGTGTGGAGAGTTGCCGTTCTTTTCGGAGACGCAGCGGACGGCGTCTGCGGTGGTGGAGATGGATTGTACGATCTGGGTGTTGACGGCGGAGATGTGGGAGAAGATGCGAAAGGAGGAGCCTATGGTGGCGATGGAGTTGTTGACGATTTCGTTGAAGTTGACGAGTGAGAGGATGAGTTCGATTACGGCGTTTACGTTGATGATGGCGAATTGAAAGGGGTGAGTTACATGGTGAAAGATTGTGAGTATATTTGGGGTTGTTTAAGGCTTTGACGGCTATTCTCTTTTGTTAATTTTTTTTTCTTTTCTTTTTTGTTTTTTTTCTTTTTTGTTCTGGTATATATATATATATATATATCTACATGTTAATATCTGATTACTGGCATGGAGTTGATGGCATCATGTAATTTTTTATTTAAAAAAAAAACTGGATTTGAAGAATAAACGATTGTGAAGTCTAAAAGTGGAACCACTTTAAAATGTGATAATTGGTAATATATGAAGCTCTAAATTGCATCATCGTCTTATTTTCTTGGTGTTTTCAATATTTTTGCCACATTCGGGAGGCAACCGTAGGAATGGAAGGAGACGCCGGAAAATGTGGGGGCTTAGTAAGCAATGCGACGAACATAAGTTCTTGGCGTTTTTTTGTTGAATAAAGATGGATTTTTTTTTTTTTTTTCGTTTCTTTGAAACATTTCTACATTATTTTCTATCTACTCACTCCAATCACAAGGCTACTTGGAGAGATTTAATCGAGACATAATTGTTATTTTCTTCTTCATCTTGCTTCTAATCGCACCTCCAATTCCATAATGCCCGCCAAAAGCCTCCGCGCCATCCTCGGCGGCCCCAACTCTCGCATATCAAAACCCAAAGCCCACTCTTTATCTAATCCAACCCCCCATAAAGTCACCTCCTCTCCAGCCCCGCGTAACCGCGCCGCATCAACATCTGTCCCCAGCTCCGAAGACCGTCTCCCCGACCTCGGTCCACTCCGTTTACTCGTATCTCTTACTCATCCAGACTGTGGCTCCTCGTTCCCGTCAATTGTCGCTGCAATCACAGCATCCCGTGCGGCCATGTTCACGCCGTTGGATCTTTCGAGACCGCCGTTGGGGATGTCATCGGCGGTTATTGCGCAGGTGTTGACAGTGCAGAGGGATACGCCTCCATTGGTTTCCTTGGGGCATTTAAGGGTTTTGTCGCCAAAGGGGGGGTTAATGAGGGAGATTACACGATTGAGAGTAGAAGGGAAGATACTACAGGTTAATATTCATCGGAGATGGGAAGGATTGTTACCAATGGAGTATCTAGAGGAGAAAGTTAATAGTGCGGGGCTGCCGGAAGGGGTTCCAGGGATGTTCATGGAGTGGGTCATGGGACGGATGGACGAGCCGTTGGCGAAAAGTGCGGAAGATGCGTTGGTGAGGGCGGGGTTTCTGACGGAGTTGGCGACGGCGGATTGGAGGAGGCGGGCGGAGAGTTCGAGGGCTACGGGACGGGAGGGGGAGTGGAATCCACTGGCGGTGGAAACTGTGGCACGGGCTGCGACGGGAAGCATTGAGGCGGTGGGGGGGATGGAAGGACGGGATCTCATTCCGAGTTTGGCGAGGGTTGGACGGGTTCGGCCGGGGGGATCAGCGGGTATGGAGGTTGCGGTGCCGGGTCAGGGTGCATATTTGAAGATGGTGGAGGGGGCGCTGGGGGCGCTGGTGGCGATGGTGGCTAGGGCACCGTGGAGGGAGATGCTGGTGGTGGATGCGAAGGGAAGGTGGGAGGGGGGGACGCCGGGGGAGCAGAATAAGAGGATACGGGGGGAGAAGGTGACGAGGACGGGGATGGGGAGGAGGTGGCGGGAATTTTCGGGGATGAGGTTTGAGTGGGTTTTGGAGGAGGCAGTGGGGGAGGGTTTGGTGGAGGTTTTTGAGACGGGGTGTGTTGGGGAGGGAATCCGGGTCTTGAGGTGGGAAGGGGGACAAAAGGAACGTAGGAAGGGACGGAGATGAAGGGGAAGAAATAGGTAGTGAGTTTTAGTTGGACTTCCGGGCGTGTCCCCCGATGTGGGGCCGTGTGGATCTCGGGGTCACACGATTCAACATGGCGATATATTCTCAGTACATATATCTATATATCTCACTATATAATCATATAATCACAATATCTTGGATCGTCACCAATATAGCTTCTACTCATGACGTTCTCAATATTCTGCCTCGTGGCAGCGGCCTAAACTCATGCAGTGCCCCGTGCCCCGTGCCCCGTGCCCGGCCCTCCGCAGTCCCAGATTCTGTACTTGCATGCGAAACAGTGGCATGTCTTAGCGCAGCCGCTCAGGGCATCTTATTTTTTTTAGTTGCTTGCTAATGGAAACAGGAAACACAGAAAACAGCAAACGGGAAGAAGCAATATTATTTTATGCATGGTTGGGATTATTTGTGTATTTGCTTTTTATTTGAAGGGTTCTTTTATGGATGGACATGGTGGGCTTGCGACAGTTTAGGTTTTAATGAGAGATTACGGGGGAAGGATATCAAACATGTACCAATGTATAGATGTACCACAAGGAGGTATATATGTACAGTATGTATACCCAAGTAACAGTGTAGACGACGTCTACAGAAAAAAAAAAAAGTACTCGAGAGGAGACCACTACGCAAACGATATAGTCATTATCCCGATCGGGTCAGAATTCATGGAGGATTCCGGCGTGGCTTGGCTTGACTATCCGCGGACTCTCTCCGTTACGCGGCTTTTTATTTTTGAGGGGGGGGGGGAGTGGGGAGTCTTGGCTTGGAGGGTATAAGAAAAGGCCATTAAAGACCACGAACCGACGATTAGAAGGTTGTTGTCGATCAGACAGATGAATAGGGACTCGAGCTACCCGTATTTAGGGTTATGGGGCATGTTTCCTCGGAGTATTATTCAACAAATATGATACATCATTCATGTATAGGTACCTAGGATAGGTACTTGGATGCATACTGTCTATACCCAAGTACCATATGTCTTCCTAGACGCGAGGATTCTCCTATTCACCGAGATCACTACTGCTGCTTCAGCGTGAGTCGTGACTCTCTCTAGTGAGACAAGAGATCATCAAGACAGTCAGCGGGTTGATATAGGGGTAGATGGGAAAGGACAGAAGAGAAAAAAAAAAAAAAGGTGAGATTGGGGCGGCAGCCACATGGACACGGGGAGGCGAGTGTTAGGCGAAGGGTGACGTGAGACTGGGGGGGGAAGGGGAATTTTGAAGATTTAAGAGGTCTAAGCGATAGAGATACAGATAACAATGAGGTTGTGTTGGGTAGGTAGAAGGGCCACGGGATGGTTTACTTGGTATAGGTAAGTGTTTTATATAGTAATTCTTGGGGGGGAAAATGCCACGGAAATTGAGTATTCGTATGCGGATGCGAGGCATAGATGATTGGTGTTAGTTTAGTGGGTGGTGTTGGTTTATTTTGTATGCACGAACCTGTTGATATAAGCCTTGGAGTGAGTTTGGACCCTTTGGGTACATTTTGTAGAAGTCTAGTAGAATAGGCAAAATGTCATGGCACGTTCTCTGTAGGTTTTTGTGGCGATTGCGTGCATGACATGGAAGTTGTTTAGTGTCTGGACACTACGGTGGTACTAAGCAAATGATACCCTTCAGAGATAGTTTGAAGACTTTCAACAGGCCACTAGGACCTGAAGTATTCAGGGTTTAAAAGGGGAGGCGGGATCTGGGGGAGGTGATGGGTTGCATTAGAGGGTGACTGTGCGTTGATGTTTTAGTGTTTATTCAATAGTTGTCTGTGTTGTTGTCTATATACACACAAACCAAGTCTCTGTGTGGTTTTACCCGAAGACGAACGACATAGGATGTTATGGAAGCCGACGGGTTGTTGACGTTGACATGTGAACGAGAGATGGTCATGTGACCGTATGGTTAGGGTTTGTGGTTATAGTGATGACCATCAGCGTTCATGTCACGCTGTCACTGACAATCAATCCAACAAGCCAACAACATCGTGTCATTTTCCTCTTGGTATCTGCATGTTTACTTGTACAGCCCCCAACCTAAGAAATCACCGTCAATCTAGCCTCCCACAAGCTACGAACAGCAAAGGAACGGAACACGGGCCAGGGCTCTGGCGGTCAAAGCACAACAGGCCCGAAGTAAACAAGTGGATATAGTTGGGATTCAGAGCATAGAACATAGTTGTTTCCCATGATGGGGTCGACAGACACGAGAAATAAAAAGAAAAAGAAAAAGAAAAAGATGAGCAGTGGCCGAGTTGAGATGGGAAAATGAGAGACAGAGTCTCGGGGAGGGTTGGCGAGCCGAGGTTAGGGGCTTTGTGGATATTGCCACGGGGCAATGACGTATGTGGATATGTTAATTTTTTGGGACAAGGTTCCGCGGAGGGTTTATGTAGTCTATGTCTGTATTCTATCTTATAGCGGCGGCAACCAACTTATGACCGGTGCTGAGGTTTCCAGTCAACACACCCGCTACGATTTCATTGATATCCGTGGATGGACAAAAAAGGTAATTTCCAATATGCAATAAAGAATTAAACTAGTTTTATACCAGACGAACCGTGCATCTAGTTTGTTAAATCACATATTCTATACAGCAAGTACCTACATACATACGTACGTGCTTACTCTATAATTATGAATGGTGAAGGAAACAAGGCAAGGGCAAGCTCACCGGGTTGCAGTCACTATCATGTTTTGATTAGTCACATAGTGATGGTAGGATGGGGTAATTTCCCAGAGGGAGAAAGTGGCAACGGGGAAGACGGGGGCAGGGGGAAGGGGGGGATTGTGAATAATATGAGGAAAATATTATAAAGATTTGCAGCAGAAAAAGAAGAGGTTTCTTTTGTTTGAGGAAAAAGAAAAGAAAAAAACCCCCCAAAGAAAAATCAATATTGAAGGCAATGAAACAAAACTCACAGAGTGTACCAACATCATGAAGACAAATAGAAAAGGAAGAAAAAAAAAAGAAGAGGAAGAAAAAAGAATAAGAAAAATAGCAGTTACTCAGTCACTGTAGTCATGCGTCACCGATGGCAGGTACTTGCACATGTACTTGCCGACATATTCCAATATGCACACAAAGACATCACACCGAAGATCTTCTCCTGTACAGCAAAGTACTTTGTTGAAACTCAACTGAACACGTACCACGGGCAATAGAAGAGCACGATCTGCGTAGGCTAATCTCCTTTTCTGCGGAATCAGGGAAGTAGAGAGTAGAAAGGAAAGTCAATTCAGAGGGTTTAGAGTGTCTTGGGAACACAATGTTTTCTCTTCCCTTTTGCCTTTGTTTCTCACATAACACAAGGGTTAGCTGTACTACATACTAACCCTCGGCTATTCGCCTTTGTGATCGTCCCACGCCCTGTCTCAGCTGCCAATAATGATTCATGTATCAATGGCATAATGAAGGACTGTTCGCGCTATTGTCAGATCGCCAAACTCCACCAACCGTAAACGTCATTTTCAGGAACGTGAAACTATATCATGCATGTGTGTTTGTACACAAGTTTCTGGAGAGGATTACCAGACTTTATATCTTGCGGGACAATGACACCCGCTGAAGTGCCATTGTCTCCTTTGCTTGGGATGTTTCTTTTTATGAAGTGTAATAATTGGTACATAATATTTGAAGGGTTAAATGTGTTCAAAACATGGCAATTTACGATGACAAAGCGGATATCTGATATTAGAAGTTGTCTAGAATGACATCAAAATCGAGACAAATAAACAGAACAAGAAGAAAGAATGAGAAAAGAAAAGAACAGAAAATAAACCGGTATATCCTTTTTCTGGGTCCACCATATTAGAATATTCGGCTCCAGTTATCATGTCCAGCGATGTAACGCCAAGACTAGCGAATCGTAGTCTTTCCAGGTATCTCTTTCTTTATATTGAAGATGTTGCTTTTTTACTTGTACAGACTAATGTGCTTGTGCGTAATGTTTTATCATTTCACTATTTATCAATGGTAGGGCGGCCTTGCTGGGGACGGGGAGTACTTACAATCCGGGACTTGCATCCCGTCAGGGTGATGAAAAAGTAGGTACAAGAGGAATTGACTTTACAGGGATTGAAGAAGAAAAAAAAAAAAAAAAAAAAAAAAAAAAAAAGAAAAAAAAAGAGACCCAGAGAAAGGGGGCATATAGTTTTCATTTTATTTATTTAAATTTTTTTTTTGAATTTATTATCATCATCTCTGCTTAGCAATCTGCAGATGGATGGTTTGCCAGAGACACTGGCTTACCGATACAGAGTCTCGACCATTGATCAAAGGGGTCCACTTTGCATTCGGTGAGACGGATGATGATGATGATGATGATGATGATGATGATGATGATGATGATGATAGAGGAGGCTATATAGGGCGCGCGGATTGGTTCAGATAGTCTTGTAGGGGGAGGGGGGGGGGGGTTTGAACGCGAGGGTCGGCAAAGACAATTGGCGATAGTAAGCTTCGAAGAATGTCAACCAATGGAAAGAGGAAGCTGGAGGTTTTGATAATGATTATCAAGATTGTGATATTTCCCTCTTTTCTCAGTCATCATTGGCTTGGACAAGAGACAACAGTAGCTGGATGGAAACGGGAAGAGCCTACGGACTCTACCACTGGTTATTTTGGTTCCAAAGTCGTGATAGCAAGGTTTCGCAAGACGTATCGAGGCACAACGATTGAAAGGCCGTCACATCGGCGGCCCCTGAGTCATCTTACGGGCTCGCATACTACATGTGGCGTAAATACACCCTCGGTATTGTCGTGATATTTCATAAACTGGGTCTACACAGACGATCGTTTCAAAAGGACGAGATTAAAAAAAAGACTATCAAGAGATATATACTTGGTCTGCTCACGGACTGACAAACCATCAATAAACATGATTATCACATTGACCCATGAGACCTTTTGACTGTACTTTGAAACAACCCCAAGATAGATTAGCCTGATGTGAGAACCACAACCCGCTCCGTCCCTCGTTGAATACTTTTTATTATTTTCTGACTTGGTGTTCCAGAGACAACTCCCAAATCTAGGCTCAGGTCTGCCGCCACAGATAACTTACTTCTTTACATATCACCTTGACCTTGACCATTTATCCCAGCGCCCAGTTCCCTCTTTGGGGTATGTTATGTTGCCCCTGTCACCGACGTAGCCCATGTCGTTCCTTTTACAAGACCCTCCCTGGCTGACATTAATAGTGTATTTTTGGTTTATAACATGTTCTATTTTATCGTATGACCATGCTTGGGACACATTATGGAAAAAGCGCATGGCCTACATTCTTTACGCATAAACTTTTTGTGTGTGTGTGTGTGTGTGCGGCTAATACTAGTGACAAGACGTTGACCCATTGTAGTTTCCTTTTTGGGACACAAGTATATAATTCATCACACAGTAACAGGTAGTTGCCCTATCAAGTTCAAATTGGCCTCAAATATAACTAAAAAAGAAGAAAGAACCCAAAAAAAACGGCAGAAGAAAGATGGTGGCAGTTGCACACGGAGAGTAATTACTTCTTTCTTACATCTTGCCGTATTCGTCGGATCCTCCAGATAGCTCTTTCCCAGAATCGTCGCCGTGACTTCCTGTTTCCTTGTCAAAAGATATATATGGTAAAAAAAAAAAAAAAAAA
>MKGJ01000153.1:21268-48041 GCA_002018255.1 Bretziella fagacearum | reverse complement strand
GTTTCCATATAGTAGACTTTGCTTCACCACAAACTATATATGTATTATTGCTAGTTCTTTTCTACTTGTCCTTTCTTTTTGATGATCTTTTGGGGTTCTTAATTAATGAAATATCAATAAAATCAATTGAACCTACTTAATTCAATCTTTCTCAAAATAACCATTAACAAATATAACTACTAACTATCAACAGATATCTAGTTTGTACTAGTAGTCTTCCCAATGCCAGCATTCGCAGTTACTTCACTTGGAACACTACTAACACTTATATGCTTTGTGACTAGAGATGTCTTGCTACCTGCAAGTGTAGTCAGAACTGTGTCATTGGCAAGTGTAGAAATACTACTGGAATTCTCCAAATGATTCCATTCTGTAATATAGCCAAGTGGCACTTGCGCTTCTTGGGCCTCAGCAACAGTCTGTACAACAAAGATGTCGCCGCCATTAGTGTATGTCACAGGAGTGACAGGTGTCTTAACATTCTTGAAGTAGTTGCCTTCAATCAATACGTTTGTGTTAGCATCAACATCAAAAGCATGGCCATCAATATCCTGGAAGTAGTTGTTCACAGCTTGGAACTGGATCTGAGAGTCAGTTAGAGCTGTACCCAAGTGTGGAGCACGGCCTGAGACATCATGAAGCCAATTTCCAGAGAAAGTATAGAAATCCTTAAGACCAATGAGGAGAAGAGTCCAGTAGTGCTTGCCATTACAAGCAGCACTCCAGCTTGTTCTGCCATCAAACTCATTGTTTGAAATAGTGACGTGACCAGCGGCACCCCAGCCAGAGACAATGAATTGTCGACCAGTCAAGGAGAACTTGCAGTGGTCAATCCAGACAAGGTCAGTCTCATCCATTGTGATTGCATCACCACCCCAGACATACTCGGGGTTCAATTGCTATTATAGTTAGCATTTGTTACCAATGTTGGTTGTAGTAGCAAACTTACAGTAAAGTGAATGTTCTGGATAATAATGTTGGTTTCATTGCCACGAAGACGCAGACCCTTTCCACGAATGACACCATTGGAGTCAACACCAACAATTGACTTATTACTCTTGACATCAATAAAAGTCTTAGCAGCAGTATCATAAGTGCAAGACTGTGCAGTCTGGCTGCTAGAGCAGCTATCCTGAATCCAAAGTTGTCCCTGAGAGGATCCACCTGAGCAGACAGTGGTTGAAGGATCACTGCAGCAATTGCTTGTAGTAGTACCTTCAGTGCCCACAAAGTCGTATGTCTTATTGATCATGATGACACGTGCAGTATCATCAGTCAGCCACTCCTTTAGCTCGTCAATGTCCGCAGGGTATTGGGGAGTTGCAGAGCCACCGCCTGTGACTCCGGCAGCAAAGCCAAATGGCGTACCAATAACCTGCGCCGAAGCCAAAGGAAGGGCAAATAGGGAAGCAGACATGAACTTCATTGTGATATCTGTTAATATGAAGTATTGTTGGGAAAAATCAAAAAGAGAAAGGTCAAGTGCTGAAAGCGTCAAGCTTGCCGTGAGTTGGTATGTGATGTTATAATAACAATAAAGCAGAATAGAGAGGTAGCTCAACTACAGTACAAATGACAAATGATAAGATGAACGAAAGAAAGACTGTACACAGTATAGATTGGAGATGGGTAGAATGATGTGTTGAGACAGCACAATCGAACCTTTGCCATGATCATCTTCCGGGAGCATACTCAACTTATATTCCTTCCACATCAGGCCTTGATAACAAAGATGAAGCACAATATAATTACAGGAATACCTTTCACTTCGCGTAGCTTTTTGCAAAGGGGTATCTACGCCTTCATCTCATTCATCTAGGTGTTGTCAATATCATTGCTCCATGGTTGACAGCAACATGAAATAGTTCCGATAGAAAACTCAGCAACACATTGTTTCAATGAGTGGATAATGCGCCTAAACTGGTGCACCGGAGTTAATGGATAATGTGGATAATGCTTGGGTGCTTGTCACTCGCCCACCTTTGTAAGTGACGGAGAACATTTACCCAAGATTGACAAGGTTATATTCCGAAATTTTTTTTAATGAGGTCAATATCGGGGTAAAAGAAATTTCCTGGGAGCACACGCGTCTTTGCTACGCAGTTTACTTTGGTCATGCCCTAATGATGTTTATATAGACTGATTCTTGCCGCGCCTCTGTCTCCTTCCTGCATCTTATCAGATCAATTCTAGAGCATGTGCAGATCTCAGTGCTATTGCGAAATTGCGAAATTGTCTACCAAGTAAAATTCCAGCTCCAATTTGAGAGAATTATCCACTCAAGAGCAATGAACCCTGGAATTTTCATTCTCGCTAAATCCTCCATCGTGATGCACCCCCCCCCTCCCACAGCTCACCCTATCCCTCTCTTAGATCCCAGAAATGTAACATCATTGCTGGTGGACCACTTAGCAGGCATCGGTTGATCCGCTGCCCACCAATAACAAGGTCCATCTGATTAGATGTACAGCACACGACTTATCACTAGAATGCGATTCCGGAACCCCATTTATTTGCGCTCCAATGCCAAGACTTTTCCATAATGACGAAACTTGTAACCAATTATTGATACCAAGACTTTTCTCGTCCGGTTTCTTTTCGACCAAATGTGCTAAATTTCTAGCAAGTCATAAGATGCTGGTCCTGGTCTGCAGGTTCTACGCTATGTTGTCTTCGCTTTCTATATATATTGTGCGAGTAAACCACTCCTCCAGCAGTTATCTGATCCTTGATGTTCCAATAAAGGATTCAATAGGATCATAATATGGAGTCGACTTTGGTGAACTAAGCTTCCCAACGAATCTGATAAAAATTTTGCTGCTATCAATCAGTCACCATCTTCCGTCTTCTTCATGTGGATACAGAATCTAGCATTCTACCCCACAAGTATCTGTAATCTTCCAAATCAATAAAGACTAGTGCTTCCGCAGTGCACTGTGGTTCCTGTCACTTGCTTATTCTACAGTCTACAAATCCATCTTCCACAAGTTCTTTTCTGATCACACTTCTCGCTCTCATTGGATCATTTGTCAACATGAGTGCCGATTCTAGAGACGCTGTCATCATGGCTGCTGCGCCTGTTCATCTGCCTTTACAATCTGATTGCTGCTCAGACCAAGGAAAGAAACAGAACTTGGATCAAATTAGCGCCATGGCTATCACTCCCAGCGATACTTCCAAACCCGCCAGTATCGTCTCTAATCATGTTCCATTGCAGCACAAGATCGCTGCCATCGCCTTGATCACTTTGGTCGGCTTTGGCTCGCATTGGAGTAGTGGCTTGACCTCGGCCATGAAGGCAACTCTCAAAAAGGTACGCGCATACTTTATTATCTATTCTTTTGACAATCATCTGCGACGTCAACTGTGGAGATTTGTGTTTCCTTCCAAAAACATGTTGTGATCAAACCAACTTACGCAACTACTTGAATAGGAACTCAAAATCAACAATACTCAGTACTCGGCCCTGGAAGCCAGTGATGACTTCATCAAGAGTGCCTTGATGCTGCTCACTGGTATTGTCACCGATCGCATGGGTGGAGCCCGTAAGCATCTCTCTCTACTTGCTTCCAATCAACATCACTCAAACTAACCTCAACAGGCGCCATGCTATGGGGTAACATTGCTTACACCATCGGCTCGATCCTTGTTGCTGGTGCCGCCCAGGCCCGTAACTACAAATTCATGATTGGTGCTTTTGTGATTCAATCTCTTGGTGACACAGCCACCCAAGTCGCCCAGTACAAAGTGTTTTCGTCTTGGTTCCCCCCTTCACACGGTTTCGCTGCTACTCTTGGGTTCGAGCTTGGTATCGGCAAGATTGGTGCCTTTGTAGGTAAAGCAACTGCTAACCCGATCGCCAAGAACACTGGTAACTTTGCCTGGGTTTACTGGGTCGCTGTCTTCATCAACATCTTCACCAATCTTGCCACTGCTGTCTTTTACTGGTTCTCCAAGTGGTGCGAAAAGCACTATACTGGCATTCGTGATCCCGCCACTGGTGAAAAGCTGACAGAAAAAAACAAGAACTGGGAGCTACAAAAGGTCATGCGTCTGCCCTGGCCTTTTTGGTGTGTCATGTTCTTCACTATGTTCCAGACTTCAACCGCCATCGTCTTCTCACAGAACTCTACTGAGCTGGCGCAGCAGCGCTTCAAGATCTCTGCTGTCACTGCTGGTTGGTACTCATCCATGTCGCAGTATCTCGGGTTCTTTTTCGTTCCCTTGGTCGGCCTGTTCATTGACTTTGCTGGCAAGCGTTTGTGGATCATGCTTGTCTGCGGTATTGGTATGCTTTTGTCCATGTGCTTGGTTGCCTGGGGTCCCACTATAGCAGGTACTGCTGCGTCGTTCGCTATCTATGCTGTGGCTACTTCTCTGGGTCCTACTGTTATCATTGACTCTCTCCGTACTTCCATGTGGTACCAGGAGGTCTTTGGTTCAGGTTACGCCGTGAAGATCACCATTAACAACTGCATGAACATCTTGGTCCGCATCATTACTGGTGTCATTCAGGATCACACTCCTAACGATAGCTACGATCGTGTCGTTATTGCTTACGTTGTACTTGCTTCCATGTCCGTTCTGGTTGGTGGCCTTTTGGTCACGATCGGTTTCCTGACTCCTACTCTGGGTCGTCTTCAGTGGAGCCGCAAGCAACGCCTTGTCAATGGCGACTTAATCAACCAGCTCCACAAATCTTTTGAGTCTCCAAAGAACATGGCCAGAAATCTCAGGTTTAGCAAAATCATGATGGTTGGTCTTCTCTTCCTGGTCCTTGGTGCGTGGTGTGCCTACTTCTGGGGTGTTGCTGTTGGAAAAAACGACTAAATCTGGCTGGGATATATACACATACCATGTACTGCTATTTATAGGTGGAATATTGAACAAGACTGAAGAAATGAAGGGGAGAATTAGAAACATAATGATTCATACCCATGGTCTCCATGCCACTTGATATTACTCAAATTCATTCAACTAATACCTTTTTGTTCAAGGTATTCATTCTACTCTAGCCTAACAATGTGAATAGGAACAGCCGTATTGTAAAAAGGGCCGGTCTGTTTCTCCATCAACGTCCCTGGAAAACTCATGAAATCCACCCGGAACCCCGAGTCCTTGCAGACTTCAGCAAACATTTTGAACGTCTCTTCGTTCCGTTGAGTCGCACTAATAATAACTTTGATCTTGGGATAATGGTCTCTTAGCTCAGTGATAGTTCCGACTAGGCTTGGAATTACACGTTGATCGTACGTTATATCAGCACCAATGATCGTGTCAATAGGTCCTGGTTGGCCCCAAGCCGTCTCTTCAGGATTCACAATGGCGTAGCCCCAGGACAGAGCAGCTGGGATCAATGACCGATCATCTTGGAGGCTGTTTAGATAAAAATTTTCCGATAATGCGTTGATGACTTCGTCGGAGCCATCGGTTGCTACGACTCTGGTTGCACCAAGATACTTGTATGCTAATATAGAGAGATAACCAGTACCGGCCCCAAGCTCCAAGACTGATTTTCCGCATATATCTGTGTTGTTTTTACAAAGATAGTCCCCGAGATGAAGTGCAGCTTCCCATGTACGCAAGCCCGTGGTTCCTCCCTGAGAGATAAGTGATCGCGACTCAAACAAAGTAATAGCAGGGGCTTCTTCAGTCGCTTTAGACTCCAGATTGGAGACATGATACGTCACATATGATCTCTTCTGAACTTCTTGACTCTCTGGTGGGAGTGGAGTCGACATAAGCTCACCCATCGTTTCAACGAGGTCCTCATTGACACCCTACAAGAATAACGAGTCAGTTTATGATGTTGACTTTGCATGATGATCACTATCTAGCCTCGGTTTTCAAAGGGCATACAACACACATCTTGGTCCCAATCTTCAATACTACTCTCAATGCGTGATACGAGTTCCTTCAACACTCGCAGTCGGTACCGTGGTGGCGGGCCTGCATGCATGCAGTTGGGGCTGTTGATAGTCCGAGAGATTTCTGCTTGAACGCTCTCAGCTCGTAAGAACTCATTAGATGGATAATCCAGTTGTCGCTCTAATTGCAAATATTGGCGACAGAATCGTGATACCTGAAATTTGGATGTCATTATCGAAAATTTACCATGACATTTAATAAAACTTTGTTTTATGAAAGTGTAGATATAACATTTAATATGAGGAAGGATTGTTTGCGCGCTTATTCGCGTGTAGTTGCGTTGCCATGTTTGCATAAGCGCATTGTGAGCAGCTACGCCACACTTTGGTCACGTGTATACGCCACATAGATTGCCCACAAAAAAAAGGTTTGTAGGGCACACGCATTTTCGTGATTTTTACACACCAAGAAAGTTTAGCTCTCCGCAGTAAAGTGGGGCGCCCCGTAAAACATCTGGCAGACTGCCTCATTTGCCACAAGACTATCGCGAAAATTGCATTTCCCCTCCCCGTCTGGTTTTCTTCTACCTTTAGCAACCCATCACAGACGCAAAAATGGCTGACTCCGACTCCCCCGTCACTCTGCGCACCCGCAAGTTCATTCGCAACCCCCTGCTGGGTCGCAAGCAGATGGTTGTGTGAGTTTTTGATCCAATTCCGAATTACTGTTGCCGTTCGTGGTTGGTTACTCTGTCCAAGTTGGCGATCTTGAAAAATCGACACCGATGCATTGCAAGGCAAAACACCATGATCTAAATACTCGAACCACGACCGCCGAAAAACTCGATAATCACGACGTTCCTACATCACCGCCCGCGGATACTCTCCTATTCAACTTTCATCACCTCGATTTCACCTTGCAATGTATCCACGACAGTGTCAGCCAACTTGACTGGCAGCACCTTTATATGACACGAAACCAAACTCTAATACCTTTATGTTAACAGCGACATCCTGCACCCCAACCGGGCCAACATCTCCAAGGATGAGCTTCGCGAGAAGCTGGCCACCCTCTACAAGGCCACCAAGGACCGCGTCTCGGTCTTCGGTCTCCGCACTCAGTTCGGTGGTGGCAAGACCACTGGCTTCGCCCTGGTCTACGACTCCCCCGAGGCCATGGCCAAGTTCGAGCCCCGCTACCGCCTGATCCGGGTCGGCATGGCCACCAAGATCGAGCGTGCTTCCCGCCAGCAGCGTAAGTGCTATCCTCGTTCTCTCTGCCACTTCCACTGCCACCAACGGGCTTCCGGCGGTCTGTGGCGTTTGTGCTACTTGATAGACATCTCTCTTTGCTGGTTGATTTCTCTCTTGAAGCGCTTAACGCCGCAGGTTCTACTGCCCAGATTCCTGGGTGGTGGCTGTTTCAGACGAGTCGAGAAGGGCTTTTGTCTCCTGTCTTTCCACCGGGAAGACAAGAGACTTTCTTACGCGACTCCGGCGAAGTGGAACTCTCATCGACGATGACATTGCGTCATGTTTTGACTCGTCAAATCAAGTCATTATGTTGTCGTCGAAAATTTCAGCCATACACAAAGCTAACATCCATTTCCTCATGTAGGCAAGCAGCGCAAGAACCGCCAGAAGACCCTCCGCGGCACTGCCAAGGTCAAGGGTGCCAAGCCCAAGAAGGAGAAATAAACGGTGGGCGCTACGCGTTAATCATTTATCTTCTCTCTCTCTCTCTCTCTCTTCTTTGCGTGGTTCACCTCCACAATATGTTCGCCATCACCTTGTTGGCCGTCTTCTTTCTGTTCTATGGACGTCTGTTCTCTTTTTGTTCGGATCAGAGGTTATCAAAAGCGACTTGGGTTTTTTTTAAGCGTCTTGGGCTATGGATTGGAGGAACCGGAATCAAAAAGCATTGCTATTTGTCTCTAATCTGTCTTTTTTTTTATGGTCTGTACTCTCTTTCCGTCAAAATAATGTCATGATCGAGCAGGACAGGTTCCTCGTTACGATTATCGTCATCGAGAACAGTGGCAATGGCCGTCTCTTGAAGTTGTTTCTGTGGGATATGAAAGAGGCGGATCAGTCAAGGGTTGTTGTGTACAGTTTGATGGATGGAAGCGTTGTCAAAAAAAAAAAGAACACAAAAATCAAGTAAAAAAAAACTTTCGAAAATCGCCTTTGTCTGTCACTACTATTGGTTAAATGCTCTCGTCGGGCACAAATGGGACTGGTTCATCAGAGTCTATATAAAGTTAGGACTTTCATCAATTATGAAATACGTCAGTCAAGTAAATTGTATTTCTGGTAGGGTTATACAAATACTATGTTCGGGTTAAATGAGAAATTCGACCTTGGTTGAACTGCAATTACTCTATATGACGACTGCTAAAGTCTAGATGACGACTGCTAAAGTCTAATAATGCCAACACTAATCTTGAAGAAACACCTAATAGCTCCCTATTAACCCCTCAGGGCTGAGAATTCTTCTTTCCCTTGGACAAATTCCAGTTCTTTGGCACCCGACCCTTTCCATGCGGCATGTTTGGATCCCAAAACCCGTTTATGTTTTCAACCAATGCATTTGGCTGCACGTCGGTAAAGAACCCCACAGCTGTGCCCTTGCCTTTCTTTGAAGCTGGTGTACGCGGCGACTCCTCGTTTTCACTACTTATGAGATTGATAACCTCCTGGGACTCATCTGGTTCTGTATATAGATTATCATGACGTTTCCGGGCAGTGACAGATGTTGGAAGCGTCGGCATAGACGCACTAGGGAAAGCAGTTGAGTCGATTTCCCAATAAGGCTTATGTGAATCTTGATCAAGACTGAGGCGTCGTTGTGGTTGAGATAGGACAACTTCTAATGGTGCAAGCACTGAACTTCCAGATATGTCGGTATTTTGTGAATATCTTTCTCGTTCTAGGCTCAGCTGCCGTTCGTCATCTTGCTCATCAAAACCCCCAATATCTGGTTCAGTATCTGATACTATGGCAAGAGGACCCTCAGATGATATTCTGTCATCATTGTCATCATACTCGTGGTTATCTCGTGGCATCGAATTTGATGGTTCCGGCAAATCAGTAATACTTCGGGGGTATGACTTGAGGTTAGACTCCTCCTCATCTCCAGACACGTCTGCCGAATGGAAGACCTGGGGAAAGTTTGATCCTGAATCGCTGGGTTCTTCCAGCCCGTCTTGGTCATGACCAATGATTGGTTGGAGTCGTCGTGTAGCATTGGTCGCGCGAAAGTATGTCTTAGCCATCATATTTTCGTGGGTACCGCTAGCTACTGCATCGTCCATCAGGGTTGCGCGCTCAACGAAAAGCAAGTCATCAACCTGTCGTGAGTTGTTGTCAGTGGCTAGTCTCTGACTTAAAGTGTTGGGCGGGCTGGAAGCGTGATCCAGAACATGAACTCCCAGGCTGTTATTCTCGTTATTTATAGAATACGAGCTATCATCAGCAAACTGAGTCTCGGAAATCACAGCGTCAGAGTTAACTGCCTGAGGTTCTGTCGATTTGGGAGATTCAATGGCATTGTTATTATAACCGCTTTCTTGTTCCTTCAGCATCGACGTACAGGCTGATGATGCCTGACTTGGAAGACTCCCATTCTGGTTTCCCAAGTCGTCATGCGGATCAAGCACTGTACTCGCATGATCTTGACGGGCATGTTCCGGTTCTTCTTGGGGATTTCTGTTGAGTTCCTTTGTTGGATTATCGCACGTACCATCGGTGTTATGAACTCCCATGGTTGGACTTTGCAATTGCTGAGAATCTCCAGTCTCAGGCGCAGCAACCAAGATATGAGCATCCATCAACTCGGAAAAGTCAATAGTTTCGAATCCATCATCTGCATCATCATCATCGGGAGCCTCAAAGCCGCTGTAGATGCGCTGGCCAGTGTGTTCATCATACTCCTTCATCGGACGATCACGCTTAGCAAGCTGTACAGTGAATGTTGAATCGCCGTGAAGCTCCATGACCATTGCCGTCATTGTTTTGATGACTGGCTGCCACCCCGTATCCTTTGACATTGTCAATTTCTTATACACAATGGCCATTCCAGTCTGGACTTGTTGCAGCTGCAGTGCGGGCAATGTAGAGATATCTGTGGGGAGTTCAGGGAAATCTTCTTCATCTTTGTTTCGGTCGGCCTCCTTGGTATATTCCTGATGGCTGAAGGCGTCTTGGTATTGGTCATTGCAGTCATTGTTAATACCAGCATTGTATGCCGGAACATCAGCGTCATCGTAACAAATATTTTGTGTCTGAGGCTCATCCCAGTCTCTCTGCTTCCGCTTTCCCTGAGAAACATTTTGACGCTTATGCCATCTTTGGACAAATGGGAATGGAGGCTCAGGATATTGTACGCCTTCCTTGACACACTCGACGGCTGTAATCCGAAGTTTATCCTTCCAGGAGTCAAAATCAGGGACAGCACTTTCCGCGTAGCTCTCTATATTTGAATCAGCAGACTGGTGAGTTGGTTGAGGCTCGTGAGATTCGTCCGCAGCCTCGGTAGTAACAGCAGCAAGACGCTCGAGGAGAGCAACACGCATTTTTTCGAGCTCTCCGGATCTAGATTGGGATGTTTTCTCCTCGGTACCAAGAGAGGCACGACGATATTTTATGGCAAGACGGCGACGTGCATTGCGCTTTTGAGTCTTCGTGGACGGCTTCTTCCGGATTCCAGAGTTTCCAATAGACTGTGAAGGCATTGACAAAGCCCTCGAGATGATTGTCCTTTGAGCTGGAAGACACGACGGTGTGGACGTGTCTAGTGAATCCTTTTCTGAATCGGAACCAGAGCCAGAGCCAGAGCCAAAGTCGGAGTCAGAGTCGTGCGAAGAAACATTAGAAACAATGCGAACTCTCTTAATCGGCGTCAATCTCTGATGAGCGGCGGACTCCTCGTCATCTCTACCATCCTCTGAGGACGAGTCTGAACCGCTATTCGAAACAGAAGAATTGGTCAATGAGTCGCAGTCGCTAGATACACTGATGGTCTTGGAATTTTGAGAAGTTGGCGGAGGGGCTTGACGTTTGTTCTTGGTCTTCACTGCAACAGTATCTGTTGTGTCTGACTTCAGTCGTGCCTGCTGGAACTTGACATGTTGGTTTTGAGGTGTTGTTGGTGGTGCATTTTGTGAGTTCTGGGAGTTTTGAGATGGATGTTGAGACTGAGACGAGTCAATTACGTAAAAAGACGAGTAATCTTTCTCTGGAGATGATTGGCTCTGTGACTGTGATAACGCCGATGGCTTAGGGGGATATGAGTTACTTTTGGTGGCCTTTGACGATAACTCCTCGGGAGCTTGATCTGAATCCCAAACTTCCTCCTGGTGTTCATCATGTCTTGAGAGTGCCACTGACGGCAACTTTGTCACACTTGGTGTGCTCTTAGCTGTAGTGCGAGAAACAGAGGCCGGTGTAGCCTTGGTATATCCATTCTCGCTTCTTGGTGTCCGTATACCCTCGACTCGGCGAATGGATGTTGGTGTGGCTCGCAACGAAGTTGACGTCAAGACTTCACTAGTCTCAAAATAAGACATTCGTCTACGTTTAGAGGCGCGGGGTGGATTGGCTTGGGTCGAGGTTGGAGGGAGAGGTCTCCAGAAAGGTAGGTCCTGAAGAGCCCCAAAAGGAACACTGTCGACAATTATTTGGTCCTTCTCTTCGCGGATTCGGCCGTTTGCCACGCGGGTCATGACTTCATCATCCCTCAGGCAACGGATACTGTATCGAACATGATGGTTAGCTAGGAATCACTGAATAAAAGTATCTCATGATGTAGTCGTACATCACCTGGTCCATCTCTTTTATTAGATCAGTAACTTGACGGAAATGCAAACACTCTAGCCCGGGATTCCCAGTCACAAACTCGGCGACGAAGTGCTCTGGAGGTGCTGCATTTCGCAGAGTTGGTGGCAGAATGGCATGAACTTGTGCGATGAGATGAGAGAATGGAAATCCCGCGAATGGTACATCCCAAATGAATCTAGAGTCTGGATAACCTGGAAACAATACGGTGACGTCCAGTCGCATCTTGGCGACGCTCGGTTCAAGGCTCGGGAGCCTGGACAGACTCATGGGAGGGATAAGAGGTATGCTCGGTGATTGAAAGGTCCTCGAATTATATGTAATTGGGCAATTTCAGACACAATGAGGCTCAATCACGGGAATGGATGGCCATGTGGGTTGCGAAGCGAGGAAACAAAGAGAGACTTTGTTGGAATGATTTATTGTAGAGTTTTGAGGATAGCCAAGATGTGGTTGTGTTGCCATGAACAAACTCAAAACTCCACTGCATATGTGTATGTGGTGGTTGACAATCGATCGCGTCAAGCTGCTATACGCCAGTCCCAAAACTTCTCCTCCTTCGTAGAGCAACTTTTTTGTGGGCCCTTTTCTGTCAAAACATGTGTCAACCCTGGTGATTGGATGTTCTAGGGTTTCAGCCTGTAAAAGTCGCAGAAAAAAAAAACCAATGAAATTAAATATACCTACAGACTCAAACGCTATATACTGCCCAAGATAATAATCATGCAACGAGAAAAAAAAAAGAAAAAAAAAACCCCCCAAGATCTTGCTTACAAATACAAATAACAAAAAAAAATTATAAAAGAAGAACGATATGCAGATTGATATTATTCCGACATTGCTCTACTGTCCAGGCATCGAGGACATGGGGAGCATGTGACCCATCTTCTCAATCTATTCGAGAATTGGAAAAAAAAAAAAAAAAAAAAAAAAAAAAGACATGTTAGCCAAACTTTGAAGATGCAAAACTGCGTTTCCTTTTGAGTATTATTTACCTTGGTCTTGAGATAGTTTTCAACCTCTTGGCTGCGGAATCCACCACGGCCCCTCCACGAAAGCGGCACCATGCTCACACGTTCCTTGACGACAATCTCCCGGTTGGGCCCCTCCACCGCCCGAATCTTATCCGGGTTATTAGTCAAGAGACGCACTTCCTTCTGTCCCAGATCCATAAGCATGGCCGTCGCCAGTCCGTAACTCCGTGCATCAGCCGGATGTCTGAGAATTAGGTTCGCCTCAACAGTATCATTGCCCAAGTCCTGCAAATTGTAGGCCTTGAGCTTCTCACCCAAGCCAATACCACGACCCTCCTGGCGCAAGTAGAGTATTATGCCACCACCCGGTGATGCAGCCATCAAGCGCGCCGCCTCATCCAGCTGTTCGCCACAGTCGCAACGAGCTGACCATGCCGTCTCGCCAGTGTAACACTCAGAGTGTATCCGAACCAAGGGAGTCTGCGTGGCCGTCTCCGTCTCTTCCGGTTGGCCGGCTGCAGCTTCAGCTTCCTTGCCCTTCATTCCGCTAGTAGTCCGCCCAGGGAATAATCGGCCAGTGTATGCGCCCCGAATCATGCGTTGCATTTCGGTCTCCCCGGGGATCTCACGATCCAAGCTGGTACTACGTATACTGTTGCCAAAGACGATAGCAAGATGCTCCTTGTTGTCGACATCGTTGGAGTACAGGTAAAGGAACATTTCGGTTCCAGTAGTCGTGGGAATGCGCGCGCGCACCTGGCAGGTCACACTGGGCAAGCGCTCAAGTAGTCGTGGGCGTTTGTTACCGCAGCCACCTTCGGGGATGGTTGAGTCAACAGGCACAGAGCGGGGAGCGGCATCGGGGCGCGGCGTCTGTGATCCAGGTGTTTGTGGAGGGGTGAAAGAAGGCGAGAGAATCGAGGGTGGAGGTGGCAGAGAAGATGTTGATGATGCCAGGTCTTCGTTGTGGAGTGAAAGATCATCGGGAGAGTCTGTGCCGCCGGTAGTGGCGGCGTGTGTGCGAGGCGAGTAAAACGACGGAAGAAGAGCGGCATTAGTAGTGGCGACAGCAGAAGTTGGGGCGGGGTCAGAGTTGCTGACCGCGGGGCGGGGTGCGTTTGATTGTGACATGGCCAGAGATTGTGAAAGCTTGTGTGAGTTTGGTAGATGTCGAGGAAATATCGTGAAATTGATTAGTGATGCTAGAAAATGACCTGTGCTATTCACAAAAAAAAAAAAAAAAAGAAGAGAAAAGACAAAGTACGCAAGTATGGAATGCAAGATGCAGGTAAAACCGAGCTATTGGAACACTGGGGGTTTATCAAAAGCACAGCGGGTGCAGGTGCAAGCGAGTCGAAGGCTATGTGTCAATTAAATGTATGCGGTCAAATACGGGAGTCAAAAGTTAAATTGAGTTTGAACAGACATAAAGAAATTAATCTGTTCACGATTGTAAAGAATGGAATATATGATAATAAGGCGCAAGATAAAAAAAAACCAGTGTTCCAAGTGATGAGAAACCTGTGAAATAGTGGATGATATCAACTGTGTATCAGTTGTTGTATATTGTGTTGGTTATTTCTAAAGTCATGTATTCTATTCTACTTCGTGATAAGGTAATGTTTAAAGACAAGGTATATACCCGGAGATTACCCGAATATATTCCGACACAACCTTTCAAAGAACAAGACAGAAATCAGCAGAATAAAAGAGGGTCCAAACCCGGGGGAAAGCCAATTTGGGAATTTCGTTTTTTGGCAGGTACTTACGCACGACGGTGCTTCGGTGGGTAGTTGTCGCAACCGCGGCAGGCACATAGATCCCTAAAGTAGAAGGAAGGTACGCTAACTCTGCAGTGCATTCTCTGCAGTATGTATCAACTCCTTTGAATTAATAATCAACAAAATAATCTCTACATAATAATACAGAAATGCAGTTAAGTTACTGTCTCCTTGGCCACATCTTCACGACAAAAATAGATCAAGATAATCATCATTCACCAGTAAAGACTTCCAATAACACCAAATCAAATCAGAAAATCCAGCGCATCTGAGATAAATCATCCTGTCCAAAGTCTCCACTTTATAGCGTGCTAGTCATTTTGAAGGCCAATTCAGGAAATCACGTCATTAGTAGGGACTTAGGTACCCTTGCAATATATAACCCTAACATATGTGTGGTGTTACAAATCACTACACAAATCAAGTTCATGATACAGATTCTCCTCTACATAGTCAGCATCGCCTCCATTGTTCCTATCTCAACCTATATTGTCTTCTCTTCACCGTAGATCTGATCCGTTCATTACTCGTTTTTGTCTTGTCTTTCGTCATCGTTCCATTACTCGTATATACCAAACCTCACCTACATACGTCCTCTAATAATGTCCCCCGCAACAATCTCCTCTTCTACTATCGCGTGGCTGGTTCCATGCCCCGACTCTCCCGCCGCAATTTCACTTCTCTCTACCCACCCTTCTTCTGTCCGGTACAACAATCTACCATCCCTCGAGCTTTCCTTTGCCCGGCCTCCCAAAGGACCCCGTGGATTCTTACTTGGTATACAGACCCCGTCATTTGCGATCTCGTACTACCAAAGATACGCGGAGTTTCTCGTGCCCACTGCTTCTTATCCTTTGATGCCAACCATTGACTGATTCTGACTGATTGTCCCAAGCGTGGTACTGCTGTTTGGTATGGCTCTGATAGCGAAGGAGATAAAGGAGGGAGTCTCATGGGTGTTGAGTTCACCAGATGATTCTATATCTCCGTCGCTTTCGCTGGACTCTTATGAAGGCCTGGCTACTTCCATACAGACCTCTAACGTCGGTCTTTCCACCATCCCTGAGCTCCCAGAAGAAGATTCTTCCATCATCGTCCCTCATAATTGATATCCAAACCATCCGATTCCAACTCCACATTACTCCGCCTACAGACTTAGCTATCTACACATCCAATATCCGTGGATTTCGTGCCCATCGTGCTCAGCCTCTATCTCTCGTCCCTTCAGTTGCCTGGGTGGATATCACCAGTTTTTCCGATGGCGAAGACCAGTATATATTGTCTGTGAAGGGACCGCAACTCCTGAGCCTCTACCAAGTA
This sequence comes from Bretziella fagacearum, assembly GCA_002018255.1. Classification (NCBI taxonomy): domain Eukaryota; kingdom Fungi; phylum Ascomycota; class Sordariomycetes; order Microascales; family Ceratocystidaceae; genus Bretziella; species Bretziella fagacearum. The sequence goes on along the minus strand of MKGJ01000153.1, from coordinate 32,264 downwards.
TGAATCACAGCCAAATGGGTCAGGCTCGGAGTTAACCAGAGTTGAGTTCAGTTAGGTGCCTAGAGCTTGGTAGTGGTGGGCGACCTGGATATCTGAAATATTTATGTCACGATACCACGTTTCTATGGAATGCACTTCGTCCATGGGAGCCAGTCATTCGGTTAGCCGATTAAGAAAGAAAATACAAATCTTCTTCTTTTGATTTCGTCTCGGAGTTCACGGGTTAGTTTGAGTTTGAACCATTATTTTTCTTTCAGAGGTTGGAACCAGTATGTACTTGTATAGACGTTTATCGTATTAACCGGACACATTAACATCTTTTATCAAAGAATATGACGCAATTGACTTCTTATTAAGCTACCAGAGCCATACAGAAACCATATAAACCTGAGCATGTGCTAACCCAAGCCGATCTTGTTAAAAGATAGTACCTCAAGTCATAGCCTGATCTGTCTGTACTAATCTGGGATCGTGGTGTTTCTGTGTTCCGTAATCTGTTCGTATGCATGTTATGTACATGTCTGTATTGGTGTACTGTAGTCTCTCACACGAGGCCGTGAAGTTCTGTATGACCGGCCGTTTGTTGTTGTGATTGTTGGGTGTAATCGCCGTAGAGGATGGGAGGAGAGGAAAAGAAAAAAAAGAAAGAGGAACTTTAGTTGCTTCGCTCTCCCTTTTTAAGCTCCCGCAGCTCGTCCATACGAGCGACCCGCTTCTTAAACTCAACGTATTGACACTTTTCGTACGAGTGGCGCTCATCCTAAATGAGGGGAAATGTGAAAGACGTTAGCCATTGACCCGCCTCTTTTGGCTGAGAAGATAAGAGTTGTGACGCATTGTCAACACTGTAGATGGCTCGATCGTGAAAAAAAAAAAAAAAAAAACACTCACATTGCACTTCCAAGGCAGCCAGTACTCATCGTAGCGGCATCTGTTGAGAGGGATCAACAAATGTGCACAGCTATCACGATAGGCCAGTGGTACCCGCGCATCGCGCATCTCCTTGGCCGAAGCCTCTGTATTCACACAAACATAATGTTAGCCACTACTAATATTTGCCACTGATAACTCAAGGGTTTCCAAATCATCAAGCCTAGCAGTCTTGACAGCTCAAGCTTCAGAGCTTCCAGTTGACCGTAGTCCCGGGTTTTCCATGATCCTAGCTCTGAGGAAGCTGGCAAATCCACCGCGTGCGATTGAGCGAGGGTTTACGTACGCTGGACAGGCACTTCACTAGATGAAGAACCCATTGTAGAAGAGAAGATGAAATTTAATAAAATAAAAAAAAAAGCCACACAGAGAAGTCCACGATAGCGTGCTGAGCCACGAACAATTTGTCGCCAAAAGGAAAAGACAGATAGACAGAGAGACAGAGAGAGAGAGAGCGATTTGTGAGGTTACAACGTTTTGGAGAAACTCATGTTATCGTTTCAATACTAACCTCATGATTGCCCGCCCGATGGGCCGATTACCCCAGGCTATGCCCCTCATTGGCTTTGGGTTCATCCCTGAAATATTCTCGGTGAGTTGTCCAATTAAAAACACTTGCAATGGTTCTGCTGACCGAGATATTGGAGCTTACCAATTTCTCCACAATTTAGACAGACTTTAGCCGGTAGCTACGGGTCCCAACCTGGTTTACACATCCATCGCAGTCGGCCTCATCCATATTCTTGGTTGGATCGCTACAGAGGTATTATTTCTGCTGTTGTGGTTAACCGAGTGCAGTACGAAGTTTCTTTTTGATGGTACGTAGGAGGCGGCTCGTGATCGCATCGCTTGTACCTGCAAATAAAGGGGAATAGCCTTGCAAGAGGTTAGCTACTATCCAGAGTTTATATGTATATATATAGACCAAAGAATCTGTCTTTGATCTGTCGTTTCTTCTCTTCTTTTTCTATACCTTTGGAGTGTATATATATATATATATATACACCCATTCTATTTTTTTACTATTATCCAAATTCCCCGTGTCATTGCATTTGCTGATATATCTAGCCATGCCTGGATCTGGAAGCTCCTTTGGGGGAGCAGGCTTCTATGTCATATTGATTGTCTTCTTGGCTGCGCTTGGCCCATTGCAGTTTGGTTTCCACATTGTGAGCTCCTCCTTGATTCTACAAGTCACCCCTTTGAAAAGACCCATTCTAACTAGCCTTTAACTCTCCATATAGGCCGAATTAAATTCACCACAGGATGTAATCACTTGCAAGGCCAAGCCAGCCGCTGGCTTTGCCTCAACACTCTCCCGTTGGCTATCCCCCTCGAACTTGGCCTCGACATCATCGCTGCTTCCGTCCTGTATTCCCATGACTGAAGCAGCTTTTGCTTCTATATCCTCTATATTCACTCTAGGTGGTCTATCCGGTGCCCTGGGCGCTGGTCCCGTTACGTCGGCCATTGGCCGCCGGCCTGCGATGCGCCTCACTGGTCTTTGCTTCTTGCTTGGGTCCATTTTAGAGACGTTCGCTGGTTCGGTTACTATGATGTTCCTAGGCCGTCTTATCGGCGGTGTTGGTGCCGGTGCCTCTACTGTTATTGTCCCTCTCTATGTCAGCGAGGTGGCACCTCCGGATATGCGCGGGCTTTTCGGAACTTCGACCCAAGTCATGATCAACGTCGGTATCCTTATTACCCAGGGTGAGGGGTATGTGCTGTCACACGGGAGCGCCTGGCGCTGGATTTTGGGATCTGGCATCATTCTCAGCGCTACTCACCTGGTTGGACTTGGTGCTATTCCTGAAAGCCCTGCCTGGCTCGCTAGCCAAGGACGCTTTGGCACTGCTCGTCGTGTACTTGGCCGGATTCGCGGATCAAACGCTGACATCAGCGAAGAGACTATGAACTGGAAGGATCATGATGTTACCAGTAATACTTTGACTGCCGAGCAGGAGGGTCTCCTTACCTCTCCGGCTCTGTCTCCTGGCGCTTCTAAGCCTACTCACCTTGGCTTCTTGGAGGTTCTCAACGATCCCGATGCCGTTAAGGGTATCATTGCCTGCGTTGGTATTGCTACTGGACAGCAGCTCTGTGGTATCAACAGCATCATCATGTACTCGGTGTCTTTGCTGAACGATCTTCTGCCCATTTCGTCAGCTGCCTTGACCATTATCATCTCTCTAGTAAACCTGACAACTACTCTTGCTTGCTCCCCGCTGCCGGATCGCCTTGGTCGCCGGGCTTGCCTTTTACTGTCTATCGCTGGACAGGGAACATCTTCCCTCCTCCTGGCATTCTCCATCCAAGCTGGTTTCAAGTATCTTTCTGCGTTTGCTGTACTTTCGTTTGTTGGTTGCTTTGCTATTGGTCTTGGTCCAGTTCCCTTCATCATGGCCAGTGAACTTGTCAACCAAGATGCTGTTGGCGCCGCGCAGAGCTGGACCCTGGGTGCCAATTACATTGCCACTTTCCTTATTGCCCAGTTCTTCCCGATAGCCAACAACATCCTTAACGAGACGTTTGGTGGTCAAGGGTGGATCTATTATGTATTTGGCGTCATGGCTGCTTGCGTCTTTTTGTTTGTTTTGTGGGTGGTTCCCGAGACCAAGGGAAAGCGTAATGCTGATGAGGTTTGGGGACGTGTCCGCCGTTTGGACTAAAATAGTCCTTGTTTCTCTATTCTGTATCTCATGTAATCCATGTCCCCCCCCCATGTGAACGCCATATTACAGCAGAGTTAGTTGATCATATATCCTGTAAATTATCATACGACCATCTATCTATGTGTATTCCCTTTCTCTAACCTCTTTTTTTTTTTTATCACCTAGTAGAGGCTTCAAGATGGTGCTCTAAAAGCCTGATTTGATTGGACCATTTGAACAGCCTGTAGCAATCCCGCCTTAACTCCATCAATGACTAAGATATCCTTACCATGTTCCCCAAGTTTCCCTATCGCCGTACCTCTAATCGTAGCCTCTAATCCCGCCATACCAGCACACCCCATCACGACGGCTCTAACGTTATCTTCAAGGGCTCTATTGACGGCCGCTTCCAACTTTTCCCTGACTCTAGCCGGATCTATCTCGTGGAAGTCTCCGGCGTTCATCCCCGTTGAAAAGACACCTGCAAAGGCCTGACTCAATCCCAGAGTTTGTACCACTCCATCCGACAGATGCTTTTCCCAGAACCTTCCTGTAGTGACGATAGCCCACTTACTTCTAGTTTCAGTGGCACCCAGAGGGGGAGTGATGGAATTGGCAATGGTGATGCCAGCTTCGAATATTCCAATTACGGGAACTTTTCCCTTCAAACGAGAGTAAAGCATGTGAACCAAAGGGTGCACGCTAAAGCAGGCAACTAGTATAGCATCGAATGTCCCGAGATATTCGACACGAGGAAACAAGTCACTAACGACGGCATTGGTACTTGAAATTATGTCATCATCGTTGTCGATACTCGCGGGGCTAATGGTAGGAGCTGTGTACGCCTCGACTGTCACATTCTGTGGAGACGTGTTAGTGAGATGTGACGGGATATAACGAAGGATATAATCTCACAGACATTTTGAATAGCGAGTTGTAAGACTCCATTCCGAGCTGCTTCGGTCATATGTCTCGATGAGTTGGGATTGACAATGAGAACTTTCATGACTGAAGGGTGGCGAATAAAGTAAAAGAGTTGGATACAATAACGACTTTTTTGTAGGCTACTCCAAGCCTCTCAGAATCTTGATACCACTTGGTGACACACCTATTCCCCAAAAATATTAATACGATAAATTCCGCGTTGCTATCGAGTAAGCAACTATGCATCCATCACTGCATGTTGACGGCGTTATCCGTTCCACGTTAACAGACTTTTGGCCGACCGTGGAGATGACGACACTAGGGTTAAAGGTTAGTCATACAATATGTAAATATCACAAAGGTCAACATCATTTAGTTGGCAAAAAGAATAGTTCAATCGCTTTGTCGGAAATTGCAAAGAAAAAAAAAAAAAAAAAAAAAGCTACAAGGGAAAAATTAAGAACTCCATGGACCTCATGACCGAATCAACTACATCATTTCATTGGACAAGTATCCACACACGCTTTATCTGGGGCCCAGCTTCTTCAGCACGCGTACACCCTGTTCCTCCCACTCCTGCTTTGTCACCCACATGTTCTCCTTGTCTGCCATAATGTTCGCCAGAACAGCACCACCAAGGAACACCATGTGACGCCGTCTGGGGGGGTCTTCTATCCGGACCTTGAATTTGCTCAGTCTCTCGGGGTTACCGCCAAGTACACGAGTGAGCCAAAGCTGCTTCAACTCCTTCTCCAATCTGGAGGGAAGACCGGGGTACATGCTGCTGCCACCAGACAGAACAATGGCCTTGTACAGCGCTGAGCGCACATCAACATCGGCAGCCTGAATAGTGTTGAACAGGAACTCAGCCATACCAGGCTGCTCGCAGTCGACCAAGTGAGGCTGGAACAAGCATTCAGGGGCCTCAAAGCGCTCAGAGCCAACACGGATTACACGGCCATCGGGAAGAGTGTAGCTTTGTACCAGAGTAGTGGTATCCTCGGACAGACGCTTGTCCAGCTCAAGGTCATAGGAAACGTAGCAGAGCTTTTCCTTGATCTGGCGGACAGTCTCGAAATCGGCAGTTCGGTTGAGGGCGTAGCCACGGCGGGTCAAAAGGTTAATAAGATTGCGGGTGACATCGCGACCGGCAACATCGAGACGGCGGGTGAGATGGTTGAGAACGACGGACTCGTAGACGGGGACAATGTGGGTGACACCATCACCAGAGTCGACGACGACACCGGAGGACAGACCTATACACAAGCAAAGTAGTGAGTTAACAGTTAGCAACCTACCATTGACTGGTTCTTCCCAAATTGTAGTAGTCGGAGAAAACTTACCCTGCGCATACAGCGCCAATACAGCCTGAATGGCGACGTAAACGCCACCAAAGTTGTAGCGCTCAAACATGACCTCGCACATCTGCTCGCGGTTCTTGAGAGGATTCATGGGAGGCTCAGTCAAGAGAATCTTGCGACCACGGGGATCGACCTTCATCTTCTCGAAGAATGTGTAGTCCCATAGATGCTGCATGTCATCCCACTTCTTAACAATGCCATTCTCCATGGGGTAGCTGATCTGGAGAAGGGTGCGAGCAGCAGCAGCTTCGTCACCGCACATAATGTCCTTGATAACCAAGTCGCTATCACCCTTCTCTTCAGTACGCAGAATGGGCCGGCCGACAATCGAGGGGTACTGAAACTCGGGGAAGTTCTGGGCGGCATAGCCGACCTTGAGGAAACCCGTTCCTCCGTCGAGAACTATACATAGGGCGAACAGTATTAGCGCAATAGTCGGGGATATGGTTGATTGTATAGTTATGCGATCCGAGTCGGAGACATCGAGTTTTGGTGCGTTAACGGTGGGATGATGGCAGGCGGAAGCATACCGATGGGAGCCGTCATTGTGGGTGTGTAGGTTAGTGGCGCAACTATCTGCACAAGCGTAAAATTGGGCACGACAAGACGTGAAGGCGCAATCGCGAATCTCTAAAAAGTCCTCCCGAAAGTCGAGACAATCAAGTTTAAAAGCTCGGGAGTTTCAAGGCGATGAGGCGGCGGAACCGTCGGTCGGGGTGAATTACGGTCGTTCAAGGCTGCAACAATACAACTAAGTGCAAATGCAAGTGCAGGCTAATAATTGGGCAACTAGTACAAAATAGTGGCAGACGGCGTAATGCAACCAACAGCTAAGCTTTAGGGTTATTGGCAAGCTGTCCCAGTTGCTCATGTACAGGCTCACTTTAATTATATGGCGAGGTACCTCATGTGAGGCCATAGGTCTGTTACATAGGTAGCTTCGAGCTTTTAGTGGGGCAATCTATACAAAAGAGATAACTAACCCTTACATTTGTATTTTGCACGTGATAACACGACCATGGTCTCACGTTCGTCATTTAAGCGCACCAAACCTCAAGCTTTACATCGGCACAACACTGTATGCAAAATCGCATTCATTTTGTGATATTAATTCATGATCATCAGGGCTAAAAATCGTGCCCCATAGCCAATTATTGTCTAAACTCCATCTTATCTAGCCAACCTTCTGTCTCTCCGTCTGTCCCTATAGACCTCGAAGCTTTATATACTTTACCTTTTTGTTTTCGATACACGACGGCGCAATACACACTCTCTCCCGTCTGACCACCCAACCGTGCTCTGCTACCACGTACTTTTTTTTATTTATCTATTAATATTTTTTTTTTACACGCCTTCACAATTGCGATACCGACTAATACTACTACTGTTCGGGCTCTGCTTCGCAGCTCAGCAGATTCCGCAGCTTCGGATATGAGCCACTCTAACTCATCGAGTGGGCATCTTTCCCATCGCAATCATGGATTAAAACGCTTACATGCTGCTTTTGATGGTACGTTAATCCTAGCGATAGACATTACTTTTTGGTTATCAGTAGCAGTTCTAATAATTGCGACGCCATTTAGACCTTCTGCTGATACATATTATTTTGCGATATAGTCCACGCTCGCGGCACCATGGGCCCTCCCTCATATCAACCCCCTTACCGCGTCGCGGAGAAGTACAAGGTTATTGGATTTATTTCTTCCGGTACATATGGCCGTGTATACAAAGCGACATCACGCAACAGCCAGATTTCCGGTGAATTTGCAATCAAGAAGTTCAAGCCAGATAAGGAGGGCGAACAACTGGCATACACGGGGATCTCACAATCTGCGATTCGAGAGATGTCATTATGTACCGAGCTACGCCATTCCAACATTGTGACTCTTATTGAGATTATTCTGGAGCCCAAGTGTATATTCATGGTGTTTGAATACTGTGAGCACGATCTTTTACAAATTATTCACCATCACACGCAACAACCTCGACACCCGATACCACCGACCGCGATCAAGAGCATCATGTTCCAACTTTTGAATGGTTGCCTCTATTTACACACAAACTGGATCCTGCACCGAGATCTAAAGCCCGCCAACATCATGGTCACAAACACGGGAGAAGTCAAGATTGGCGATCTGGGTTTAGCTCGTCAGTTCAACAAACCCCTCCACAGCTTGTTCTCTGGCGACAAGGTAGTCGTAACTATTTGGTACAGAGCACCTGAGCTCATTCTGGGGTCCCATCATTATGGCCCACCAATCGATATGTGGGCAGTTGGCTGTATCTTTGCTGAACTTTTGTCCCTTAGACCCATCTTCAAAGGAGAGGAAGCCAAGATGGATAGCAAAAAGACGGTTCCTTTTCAGAGGTCACAGATGCAAAAGATTGTTGACGTCATGGGTATGCCCTCGAGAGATCGTTGGCCGTTGGTGAACTCGATGCCCGAGCACAACTCTCTGGCATTGCTTCAGCAGCCGCATCATGTGCACTACCAGAAGCCCCCCACTATGTCACTGTTAGAAAGATGGTACTATTCAACCATTAGCGGTGGAACTACTTCAACAGCGGCAAACTTGTCTTCATCACACTGTAGCATTGCTTCTTTGGGACAAGAAGGATACCGGCTTCTAGCTGGACTGTTAGAATACGATCCCGCTAAGAGATTGACTGCCGCCCAAGCCTTACAACAGCCATTCTTCTCAACTGGCGACAAACTTACGGCAAACTGCTTTGAAGGATTGAAGAATGAATATCCTCATAGACGTGTGAGCCCGGATGATGAGATGCGTAGTGGCAGTGTTCCCGGATCAAAACGTTCGGGGTTACACGATGATTCAGTGGCTCGGGCAAACAAGCGGATAAAAGAGTAATGTGGTACATGTAATTTTGATAAAGCCATTCAACGACTGATGATTGGATAACGCTGTAACACAGGAAGCGTCGTCGGGTTGTAACTGGCTTCAAGAAGACGGCATTGCATTTTGAGAAGTGTAATACAATTGTAAATACGACTCGATAACTTTTGAATATTCAATTTCACCATGTATTGATGTTCTCAATCACTTCACGCCGTTACTTGTTGAATGTATATTTACTAAATGTCTATAATTTTCTATTTCCGATACATCACACAACACCCACACACACGTTCACTAATACGCTGTCAAAGAACTTGTATCAACCTTTTAACGGACCAACAGGTTTCATTAATCAGATTAAAAGATAAAAAAAAAGAGACAATAATGTAAAAGTGCCTGAGAATAAACAGTACCAGGACGAGAGAAAAATGGGTATAAAAACAGCAGCACGACGTTGAAAGAGAGATGTAGAGCGACCAACGTGAGAGGATGACGGATAATGAACGGGAGTAGTATGAAGAGGAAGCCAATTAGGAATGGGGGGTGGGAGAATATATAGCTTGTTTGTGTGCAAAGTGACAAAGATGTGTGCGCCGTGTGGTACCGCCCTGAAAAAGAAAAGAAAAAAGAAAAAAAGTGAAAAGATGAAGTATTGTCAGAAGAACCATCGCATATGCACCTGTTGTCGCCGTAGTCTCGGCGACACTTGATAGCAAGTAGTATATATATTAGGATGAAACTTGGCGTTTGCTTTTCAAGCCATAGTCGGAGAGTTGAAGATCTTGGCCCCGTCTTGCCGAGTGCATGCCAGATGTGAGAAGCAAGCAGATGGAAGAGAGAAAAGCACACACGTAGTCATCAAAAGTCTAGAGGACCCCAGGCGCTATTGCTTAACCGATGTCTGCGAAATATGCTATTCCGGTTGTAGCTTAAGCGTCTGTACGTCATCGTAGTGATGTAATAACTCCGTGAATGCGGTCGAGCACTACGCGCGGCAAACTCCCTCCTAAAATCACTTCCGCAACAGCTGCAACAGTGCGTGCGCCGAATACTAAGCTTGTTGATGAGACTGGAGGTTAAGCGGCGGCGGAGGACACGCGACGGTTCTTCGTCACCGTCACCGAAAACACTCTATTTCTTGGCGACGGGGGCGGGCGGCGCCTTGATGTTGTTGCTGAGCCAAGCAAGACCCTCGAGAAGACCCTCGCCGGAAGTAGCACACGAGGGAACAACGTACCAGACCTTGTCCTTGAGCTTGGACAACTGAAGAGCCTCGGTAACCTCCTGAGGTTTCATGGCTATAGAGAAAAGGTATGTCAGTTTAGTATTTGGTGTTCAGATATGTGAGTGGGAGATGATGGGGACGGTGATTGGCGTACCATCGGGAAGATCCTGCTTGTTGGCAAAGACCAATAGCAGACAGTCCTTCATCTCATGATCATTGATGATGCGGTGCAACTCGGTGCGAGCCTCCTCCATGCGCACCTTGTCGGAACTGTCAATAACGAAGATCAGACCTTGGGTGCCGGAGAAGTAATGTCTCCAGAGAGGACGAATCTTGTCCTGACCACCAACATCCCAGACATTGAACTTTACGTTCTTGTAGGTCACGGTCTCAACGTTGAAACCAACAGTGGGGATGGTAGTGACGTCCTGACCGAGTTTGAGCTTGTACAGAATAGTAGTCTTGCCGGCAGCATCAAGACCCAGCATCAGAAGACGCATCTCCTTGGATCCGAAGATCTTGGCCATCATCTTGGATAGCTGAGCGCCCATCTTGTCGGGGGATTTATATGGAGCGAAGAAGGTACAAGCGTGTAGTATAGAAAAGTTACGACTCTGTGCGAATTTTTGCGGGCGATGAGGTCGAGCAGAGGTAGCCGATTATGTATAAGGGCAAGGATTTTGCGGCGAGGGGTATCAAATCAAGTATGCGATCGCGATGCGACGAGATTATAAGAAGCGTTTCGTTTCGTTTCAGTTTGGGGGCGTTTCTCAAGTGAATTCGTCGCGGTGATATTGCTGGTGCAGAATGGTAACGGTTGGAGAGGGGGGGGGGGCGGCGCGTCACAAGATAGGACAAGCAGAGTGAGAAAAATAGCAATTGAGCTTTGCTTTCGAAAGAAAGAAAAAGAAAAAGGAAAACACAGACTAAATTAGGAAGAAAGGGGATATCAAAGAAGAAAGTGAGAAGCTTAATCAGGACAACAGACGGGGCGTTGGCGAAGCGGAAAACAAAAAGAAAGAAGAAACGCTGATGAAAGAAAAAAAA